>JADRCD010238744.1:0-23549 GCA_019843815.1 Montemys delectorum
GAGACTGTATAAGGAGATCTGTCAGCTCAGTGACTCGGAACAGGGGTCATTACTAGTGTATACATGCTGTATTTCAAGGCATCGTACAATGCATAATTTTTCATTTGCTAAAGCCATGACTCGATGTTAAAGGTCACAGAATAAAATACTTTCACTTCGTGGCAATTACAGCTTGTAATGTATGTTAAACATGGAAGAATTTTTAATCCATATTTCTCAGGACAATAGACGCTGCTGCTAATTGTTAATGCATCCAGGACCCACTGCTTCTCTCAATGCTGAGTGGAGCATTGAGAGACTAATGGACAGCACATCCAGTGACCACGTGCTGCCTCTGTCGACAGTTGAGTTGATTAAGCTGTAGTTTCAATTTAATTGCAGTGACTGTGACAGTTACTAGACTAGTTAACAATCATTTGTAGTGTTTTTCAAGGCAGCTTTCAGTTCTGTTCCTAAAAATTAACCTTAACTTAACAAAGTTTTTACATTGATTTTTGACTTCTCAAGAGAGTTTTTAAAACAGACATTCTAAAGGTGTGGTGGTAGTGGTTGTGTAGTGTGTGTGTGTGTGTGTGTGTGTGTGTGTGTGTGTGTTTTCCTGCTTGCATTTGAGTGTGTGGTATGCATGTGGAAGCTGGACAACAACCTCAGGTATCATCCTTGGGAATGCCATCCACATCCTTTGATACAGGTCTTACATTGGCTTGAAGCTCACTAACCAGTGGAGATAGACTGTCAGGTTGGTGAGCTTCCATCTCCACCTCCCCAGTACTGTGATTCCATGTGTGTGTGTGTGTGTGTGTGTGTGTGTGTGTGTGTGTGTGAGAGAGTGCGCATGTGTGAGCACATGCACACGCCATCATGCCTGGCTTTTTACAAGGACCTAAGGGTCAAACTCAAGGCCTACCATTTGCAAGCAGTTTGCTGAAGGAGCTGTCCCCAAGTCCTAAAGAAAGATTTCTTCGAAGCTATTTAAAACACATTACAAACACTTTTTCTATATTTTTAAGAATGAACAAGAATTGACCTTATGTTTACATTAGAAGTTCATCCATATTGACCCACGTTATCCTTGGGAACAGTCAGTGTATTTAAACAGACTCTCCTTTTGTGTATTTTCCATCATGAATGCATAACATTATTGTTTGTTGACAGTCTAGGTTCACATGTGTACTGACCTGTCTTTGTCCCTTCCACTTAATAAGTGGGAAGAATATAGGTTAGAAGGACTTAGACGACAACTTGCTACCCTCTCTGTCCCCACCCCCAATGCTGTAATAGCGTCAGTGACTGTGTCCGGTCTTTGCTGCACTGCTCCTGTGCTCCTTCAAGGTTCAAGAGAATAGTCCCACTTGGGAGAGAGAAGAAAGCAATCACAAGTGAGGAGGGAGGGAGGGACCTGGGAGGGAAAGTGGACAGGAGGGGTGGAGTGGGCGGGAGAGAGGAACCTGACCTGGTATTGGCTGAAGGAAAAGGACTGAAGCCCTGAGGGCCAGCAGAAAGAATGGAAACAGGCAACTTCAGGAGGTAGGAGGTTGAGGGGAACTCTCCAGAATGCACCAAAGACCTGAGAGGTAACAGATTCTCAGAAATCAAAGGGAGGGACCTTAGATGAAATGCCCAACAGTAGGGAGAGGGAACTTATAGAGCCCACCTCCAGCAGGAAGACAGGGCATCAAGTGAGGGAGGGGGTTGCCATCCCATAGTCACATCTCTGACCCATAATTGTTCCTGTCTGAAAGCATTACAGGGGTGGAAACGGAGAGGAGTCTGAGGAAAAGAAGGTCCAGTGACAGGCCCAAGAGGGATACAGCTCAAGAGGAGGCCCCAAGCCCTGACACTATTACTGAGGCTGTGGAGCTCTCACAAAAAGGGACCTAGCATGACTGCCCTCCGAAAGACCCAACAAGCAGCTGAAAGAGTCAGAGGCAGATATTTGCACCAAACTAATGGACAGAAGCAGCTGACCCCTGTTGTTGAGTTAGGGAAGGCTGAAAGAAGCTGAGGAGAAGGGCGATCCTGTAGGAGGACCAGCAGTCTCAATTAATCTGGACCCCCGAGATCTCTCAAACACTGGGACACCAAACAGACAGCATACACCAGCTGATATGAGGCCCCCAACACACATACAGTAGAGGACTGCAGGGTCTGTGTTCATTCAGAGATGATGCACCTAACCCTCAAGAGACTGGAGGCCCCAGGGAGTTTAGAAGTCAGATGAGGTGGGAGGTGGGGACATCCACATGGAGACAGGGTGGTTGGGGAGGAGGTGTGGGATATGGAGCAGTCAGAGGGTGGATTGGGGGTGGGGTGGGGAATGTAATATAGAGTGTAAAAATAAATTAATTTATAAAATAAAAAAATTAAATTCCAAAAAAGAAAAAGAAAAAGAAAAAAAGAGAATAGAGTTGCAGAATAGATGCTGCGCAGCTGGCTTGTGATTGTGCCTATAGTCATATTCACCTTTGCTCAAGCCTCACACAGTCTCTTTAGCTCTGGCTTCCCATGGTGTTTGTTGTATGTGCATCTCTGACTATACATCACTTTACAGTGTTGTTCAACTACTGAGTGTTTTCAAGTTTAATCTCTTGTGATAAGAGACAAGACCTATAGACTCTTTTCTTAGTGTCTCTCATTAGGGGTTCAGTCTACACTTAAGTTAAGCAACCTGGATGCAAATGGCTTCATATAAAAATGTGTCTGCCTGCTCTGGCAATCAGGGTATTCAAATTTATTTTATTTTGTGGCTAAATGAGCATAAATCAATAAGGTGTTTCATTTTAGCCCCTGTTTAAAGTTCTTGATTTAGTAACATGTATCTCAAGAGTTCTTAGTGAAGAGAGAAATATATAGTACAATGTCAACCAGAGCACCAACTCTATCTGTTGTATCAGCCCAACCAGTACAAGAGAACATTAAGACATTGGTCTCTAATTGCATTCCTTTGCTTTAGTTAGTTTGTTTTGTTTTTCCAAGCACTTAACATTTTTGGCCCTCATAATATTTACTTCTGTATTAGAAGAAAATTTGAAAACAAAACATTTTCACAGAGTCAGTGTTTCCCTTCTGCACACATATGTGTGTGTGTGTGTGTGTGTGTGTGTGTGTGTATGCATGTATGTGTGTTCATTTGAGAAAAATTTTCTCTTTAAAATAAAATCAAGCAGTAATGACAGCTCCAAGTAAGGTTGTATTGAGGTTAATTGCTGTTTTACTGAAATGTGTAATATGTTGATAGAATAAAAGTCATTTTGTAAAACATTTATTAGGCAGATCTCTCACTCCCCATCACATCTGCATTCTCTCTCTCCCTGATCTCTTTTATTGTACATAAAGGTCCAATTTACATGCTAGATGAAGAGGATGTGTCATAATAAATCAATATCAGAGTTCAAGAAGACAATAGCAATTTCTAGTTCACAAAATGCTACTGAACAATAGATTTTATTGTTTATATTCATATCAACCATCAATCTCTCAGATTGAAACTTCATGCATACTATATTGACTCTCTTTTCCCTCTCTTTAAGAGCTTGTGTGATGGTTAGCTGTACTTCCCATCTTAACATGACCTAGAGTCACCTGAGAAGAGAGCCTAAATGAGGGGTTGCCTGCATCACGTTGGCCTGTGGGCAAGTCTGTAAAAGATGGTCTTGATTTTTAATTAATGCAGCCCAATGTGGGAAGCACCATGCCCTAGGCTGGGCACTGGAGTGCGTTGGAGTAAAAAGATCTAGATGAGCAGAAGCAGAAAGGCAGCATATGTGCATTCATCCATTTTCCCTGCTCTGAACCATGACTCAGATATGACCAGCTCCTCGAGTTCCTGCCTTGAGTTCTCTCAAGGGCTGTGACATGCAATTATATGTCAAATACACCTCCTACCCCCAGGTTGTTTTTGGCTAGAGTGTTTGTCACAGCATCATAAATGAAACTAGGGAAGCCAGTTTGGACACAAGAGGAGTTGTAAAGTGATAAAGTTGAAAATGAAAGCAACAAATTTGTACTGAGTACCCAATGCCAGTCATGCTGGGTGTTGGGAGGAAAGTGTGGTCCAATATCTCCATATAAGGAGCTTCAGAGCAGACATGTGGAAACAGTAAATGCTCCAAGTGCTATGACTGGCATTCCATTCAGACTCCACACTGACACAGAGTTGCACTGTTGTGCCATTGCTGTTGGTCTCCAGATGTTCTCATGAGCATTAACTTAGCTATTGTGTTCTCTCTGCTTCTGTATAAAGGCCACGTTGTTGCAGTCTTGCTCAGGCTTGAATTCTGATCCCACATCTCCCTCGTGTCTGTGAGTGGCTGATTTGTACAAAATGGTTAGGTTGACTGTTTCTCTGTCAGCAGCTGTGGTAGGTCAACTGCCAAGTGACATTGCCTGGCCCCAGACAGGGCCAAGGCTCAGAACAATAAGAATGAAAGTTTTAGGACTCAGTTGCAACTCAAGAGTGAAGGCGTTTCCAGTTTTATGTCTATATTCTTGTGCAATTTCTACTTTTGGGTCTCTTTCACAGTGCCTATGCCCAGGTTGCTGTAACAGTTCTACACAGGATTGAGGGGATAATGGTGTTGAGGTAAAGCTGTCATCCACCATCATTCACGGCTGACATTCTCTTGTCTTTTTGTCCCTCTCATGGTTGAAGCTTTTCTTGGCTTCCTCTTCCACCTCCAGGGCAGTGGGGGTCATTGTTAAGGCAGACAGTACCTGCCTTACAGGTAAGACATGTAACACAACCTTTTGACATTTCATGATCTGTGAAGTAGGTAGCAAACTCAGACTGGCCTCGTGTCTAGTACACCTTCTTTGCCCATCCCCTCCCCCATCCCATTGATTTTTTTTTTCCTGGTAAATATATCATATTCACTTACACGTAATTTTCTTTTCTTTGGTGTCCATGGAAACACTTTTTCCTCAGATTAAGGTTTTACAAAGCCGGAACCAGGAAGACATACGTACTGGCCAGTTCAGTTCCCCTCATCAGCACAAGTCTGTATAAGAAACAATGGGGGTAAGGAGCTGTTCACTAAAAGAGAAAAAGGGAGCCACAAAACATAATCCAAACCACGTGCATGTCTTAAGGATCTACTTAGCTAAGATAGTTCTTTTAAAAATATCAGAAGAAAAGCAATAGATAATATTTACATAGTATGGTGGATTGGCTAAAAAAAAATATTGTCTACTATTCTTTCACACCCTTATTTTCCAGGAGAGGAACTCAGTGTTTCCCCCTACACATTGAGTATGGCCTAGTCATAATGACTGGCATTTAATAGCTAGATACAGTGACATGGCTGAGCGCAATTAAGATAAGGCGCTTCTGCCTTGGGCATGCTTTGTCTGAGAGAGAGCTAGCTACCATGCTATGAACTTCCTTATGGACAAGAGGGAAGGACTCTGCTCAGCGTTTCACCATGAGCTGAGTTGGATTAACCACTGTGCTGTAAATGTCGCTTTTATTTCCTCAGATGATGGGCTGAGCTGCGAGCCATACCCAAATTATGTGGCTACACCAATATGTCCAAAGATGATCCCTTGCCAGAGCATCCCTGATGCTGGATGACAATTCCTCCACACTATGAACTTTCACAGAGCTGCTTTCAATTCCATTTGGACCTAAGCATCTCACAGGCCATCCATCTGAGTGCTTCTCATATGGTTACGACCATTCATAAAGCACATTGCAACCAAATACAAGCTAAATACTTCCAAGTTTTAATTGGGCCAAAGTAAATGGGTATAGTATTTCCGTGGCAGTTGTACAGAAGACGGGGTGTTCATGGTAACATATGCTGAAATAGTGTAGTATAAAGATGTTTCAATAAAAGGCAAGGACAATGTACATAGTTTGCTATCTAGAAACCTGGTATAAAGGAGATGCCCGAGTTTTCCCAGTCTAGGGCCAGTAGCACTGCATGTGCAGTACAACTACACAGGGTGGCCATGTTTGCTCTCAGCATCTCCAGCCTCTGCTGGAGTCTGGAAATGTGCCGTTCCTCTCTACACTGATATTTATCATTGAAAGCATAATTGCTATAACTCTGAAGCAATTTAAACAATGCTTTGTTAAGAAAAATTATCCCTAAAAATGTGATTTACAGGGAACACACTGGAATAAGCAGCTACAATGATCTCTGTTGCCATAGAAACATGCAGTTCCCATTTAACTTCGGGTATTAAAATAGCCCAAGAAAAGCTAGTGGTGCCGGAATATGGAAAGACACATATGCTGATATCAGCTTGCCATAACCTTGGGAGGAAAATCATAGTAAGAATTTTTTAAAACAAAAGATATATTATTTTGTTTTGAAAATGTAACATTGAACTTGGACCAGAAATTACTGAGGATTTATAAGTGGCCCTGTTGTAAGTTAACTCTTCTCTGAGCCAAGCTAACCCCATCTTAGGGAGTTTAGCTGTTCACTCTTCCAAAAGGATCTTCTCAGCTTGTTGACTATTTATTTATATTATGTCATGGATGAGTAGAGAGGCTCCCAAGACCCTCAGCTGGGTATCCAGCATCCCTACCACCTGATAGGAGGAGAGGACTCCCTCTATGCAGCTACAGTGAGAGACACACTGCTGCGGGGTCAAGGTTGTCCAAATACATGCAGCTTGTTGGAATGCCCACAGTCCTCTAATCAGTCCCTTTCCAGGACTCTGTAAGGAAGTCAAATCAGTTCATTGGTTCCTGCAAATGCAATTATGCCTCTGTTTGTCTTTGGGATTTAGGAAGAGGGTAGACATTGGTTCTTCCAACGGATGTTAGTAACGGGCCCTTTGCATCAAAAGACTAAGACAAGGCTGGTGGGCCTAGGCGAACTCAGGCACAGGTGATCATTTCCAAAGCTTATTTATGAGATTTTTCTTTCTGTACCAGAAACACCCTAAAAATATTTAGAATTATAGTTTCATTTAAGATCATGAGAGGAAAAAAAGTGATAGTAATGATGGTAAAGAAAATTAATGAGTATCCCATACTTCTGCAGAAAGACTTATACCATAAGCCTGTGGCCATATAAGGCAGACTCAGACCCTTACAACGTTAGGTCAAGGATTGTTTGCTTACTCTCTGGTTTATGTTTTATTAGTAAAGGTGACATTTAGAAGCTGCCTCTGCAGTCATCTTCCCAGAGACCTTAAAATAACAAAAGCAAAACTATTATCTTTGCAAGAATACTCTTTGAAGGGGATCTGGGATATGATAGTAAGCCTGGGCCAGGCGCTTAAATCTGAAAGGTTTTAATGCTCTCTCTTGTTTATATGTCATTATAATGGAAAGGGATCAGGATCTGCTGCTCCAAAGTATGCCACTTTGGCATAAGAATTATTTTGAGCACAAAAAAAATTGAGATTCAACAGATGTAGAAAAGCCATCCATATCTGACTAAAACCTCTGAGTAATAAGGTTCATTTTAAATCCCTTCCCTTGGGGGAAAGTTACACAGCATGAAGATGACAGAAAATTGGCACCAAGACAGCCTGGCACAAACAAACTTTGCTAAGTTAGCCTTGATCTCTTGTGAGTTTTCCCATATATTTACCTTCCCACAGGTTTCAGCCCCTGAGAGTCTCAAGAGCCTTGCCCTTTCCTTCGGCCTCTGTAATTTATCACTCTCAGTCAGAAGCAACATAGAAGCTCCTGGGCCTATATGTTCTACTTCTTTTCTAGGAAGGCCTATGTATCACATAAAAATGTCAAATAAAATATATACACTTTTCTCTTATTAACTTCCCTTAACCTAGTTTGTGTGATCCCCAGATGCAAACCCAAGTGGGAAAGACGTTGTGTGTCTTCTGTGTAATTGAAATACCACATCATGGAGGAGTAGGGAGGATGCCAAGACCGTCACCTGGGTGTCCCTACCACAGCCAAATGTTCACTTTTGAGGTTATATGATAGAAAGCCAGGATAAACATGAGTAGGCTTTTAGTTTAAAATTAGAACTTCAGTATGGAAGAGAAAATTTGTAAGGAAAACAGAGATGTAGAAAACAGGAGAGAAACATTGGTGGACATGGGCTCTGTGTATTTCCTTCTGCTACTGAGTCCTACAAGTTTAATTTTAGGAATGTGGGAGTCAGGTTCTTGGGGACTTGGAAAAGATCTGTCTTCTCCTTAATGTTATTGTTATGACTACTATTATTTGAAACAGTTTGATTCCTGAAATAACAAGAAGCAATATGCACTGAAATAATAAGAAGCAATATGCAGTGGTGAAGAGAGTCAGTGGGCAGCTCTCTCTTGATCCTGGGTCCCTGGCACAACTCTCTCCTGACTCTGGGAATAAAAACCATATCAAATTCAGACATAAGAAGATAAGAAGGCTGGGTAAACTGTATACAAATACAAATGATAACAATCAACTAGCTATGGAATATCTCTGGGCAGAACACTGTGCTAAGATTATCCACAATAACCAAGAGACAGGGTCAACCTACCTCCCCACCAAAGAATGAATCGACTCATCAATGAGCAAATCTACAGAATGTATGAATTACGATTTTTTTTTTCAAAAAAGAAATGCTATAATTTCTACTCACATAGATGATCCTGGAGAATGTTATCCTAGATAAAACAATCCAGATTCAAAAAGGCAAATACCACATAATCCCACTTTTATCTGGAATGAATAAAAGTTAAATCCATTACAACAGACAGTAGAAGGAGGGTCCCAAGGGTTGTGGGGGTTGGAGGGAGGGTGAGGATGTTGATCGTAGGACAAAAACCCCAGTAAAGCAGGAGGAACAATCTAATAGATCTGTTATATATCGTAGTGACTATAGCTAACAACGTTTCATATAAAGTGGCTAAGGCTATTTTAAGTATTCTCATCCCCAAAATAAAAACCTGCAGTCATGCATGCCAACTTCCATGATGATTCCTCGTTGTCAATTAGATGTGACCTAGAATCTCCTGGGAGATAGGTCTCTGAGCATAGCTATAAGAATTTTCTTGATTATTGTAACTGAAGTTGGAAAAAAAAAATTGTTGCCTGGGTCAGACATCTTGGACTATCCAAGGTGGAGAAGGGAAACTGAGCATTAGCAAGCATGTGTGCACTGCTCTCCTTTTTGATTGTGGATGTAATGTAACCAGCTGCTTCATCTGCCTGTGTCTTAACTATTCCAATATGACTAGTCCTTGACTATGCACTGTAATCAGCCCTTTAGACACAATGTTTTTGTGCACTGTGTCAAGGTGATCCTTGTGCTCTTCAAATGTTTTCTCTGCTCTCATATCTTGTTTCAATCTAGACATGGCATTGTATAACATTTATACCAAGAATCTCCTGTCTTAAGTTTGTGTAAACAATTCTTACCATTTATTCCCTGCCTTGTCAATAAATAATGATCACCCAATGGCTGGGCAGAAAAGGGAATAGGGCGGGACTTCCACCAACCAGGAAAAGGAGAAGAGAGATGGAGAGAGACTCAAATCAGCCAGAACCACAGAGGAATTGGAGCCATGAGGAGATCATGGAAAACACGCTTGAAGCCCAAAGAGCAAGACCAATGATAAAAGCAAGTATCTTGCGATGTGCCACGGACCACCCCAGCCTGGGTATGGGAGTCCCCGGGATGTGGGTTCTTGAGGCCAGGTGAGTAAGGATTTGGTGGTGACAAACAGAAACAAACACAGAGGCAGTTTGAATCTGAGTGTATTTTGCAGCTCTCAAGCAGGGGACTTTATACATTAAAACCCAAACATGACATCTCTTAGAAACTGTATCCAGTGAAACAATCACAAACAGAACAGGTAACATCACAATTAATATAAGCCAGAATATAACAATTCTAATAGGATGTATTCGGTGGGAGCAATCGTCCAGGGCTAGTGGCATATTTCCAAGAGCAAGTTAACAAATCTTTATGGTCAGTTCTCTTAACTGCTGAGCTAACTTCCCAGCCCCATATGATCAATTACTATTTAATATCTAATGCCTGACTTTTTTTTTTTAATAAATCTTCAATGCATAAATTTAAACTATTTTAATTCTTTCTAATCAAGGCTTTCTTTACCATATACCAAAACCCACCTCCAATGACACATGTGTACCTATATGAAATTTTTTTTCCAAGACAGGGTTTCTCTATGTAGCTCTGGCTGTCCTGAAACTCACTCTGTAGACCAGGCTGGCCCTGAACACAGAAAGCCACCTGCCTCTGCCTCCAAGTGCTGGGATTAAAGGCGTGCGCTACCACTGCCCGGCTTTTTTTCCCATCTACTACATTTTAAGAGTGTTTTCTTACTAGCATTGCCCAGATAGCTTTAAAATGGAAGTTTCAGATACCAATTGCTACTCCAATAACCTAAAGCAAACATGAACCGATCTAAAATGGAATTGCCTAAAAATACAAAAATAGCTGTATTTGTCACAATGACGCCTGCCTGTCTTCAGTATTTATATTTTTGTGAGCATGTGTTTGTTGGGAGCACAAAGATCCTTGTGCTCACAGATGAGCACTAAGAGAGTGTTAAACATGCAGGAGTCAACAGGAAAGATGTATAACCTGTTTTCCCCTGAGAAGGCAGGGAGTGGAGGTGGCTAACAATCAAGTGACCTTTGCCATACTGTGTGGCCAGAGGCTCTCCCCAGCTTCCCTAACTAGGACTGAAGGTGCCTAACAGCTTAAACCAACTCTGTGCTATCTGTCTGAGAGACCACACCAGATCCTCTCCCAGGCCCTTATGATAACACATGTAGAACCTGTCTTCATGGAAGAAGTGATATGTACTTTGACGACAGTTTCAATGTGTTTATGCCTCCTTGTGCACAAGTATTGTATTATATCAGAAAACTTTCCCCCAAATTGTACTGTGCCTAAATATGCAAATAATAAACTGCCTGGTGTCAGACTCCAGAGTTTGAACCAACACTGGTTAACTAAATTGTGTTGAATCAGATTTTTTCTTTTCTGTCTCAAATAGATAATTCCTCTGCTGTGCCTTGTTAGTCTTTATTTTAGTTCATAGGTATTATAGATGCGATGGATGATCAGTGGCTTCCTTGGTGCCATGAAAACTAACCCTCAAACTAGCTGTCAGTTCAGATCTAATTCAAGTCCTCTAGGTCTTGTGTCCCAAGTACGTGATGTCTTTTTTTTTTTTTTTTTAAAAAATCTTTTACTGCATTATGATGAGAAAAGTTACATGATTTCAATTTATATGAATTTGTTAACATTTAAAAACATATTTTAAGTAAATAGAATTAAATCACATTCTTGTTTCCCTTTTGTGCCCCCACTCCTCCCAGAGACCCCCCTTCAATACCTACAATATCTTTTTTGTTATTATCCTTAAAATTTATAAAATATTATAACAATACAAATAAGTATTATAAAAGTTGTTTGATATAAAACAACAATCAATTTAACAGTCTTATGTAGATGTTCGTCTAGAGCAATAGTGAAAATATATTTTTCTCAATATAAATTTTAAATAACTCCAAACATATTAACTGTATACTTCAAAATAATACATCACTACTGGTATTTTCTTAAATGAACATACATATATAAAGTCTTTTTGTTTGTTTTGTGTTTAGTAGAGTTTAAAATCTTGGCTCTTACTGTGGTACAAGCCCAAAATAAGAACAATTTTTAGACATTGGATTTCATTGTAATAAGGCTGTACTTCAATGACTCTCACATGGCCAGAGGATTTTACCTCCATCGTAGCTAAGCTGAGAGTTGACAGTTCTGCTGCACCAAGAAATGAATTGTAAGCTTGATTTTTGGATACAGACTTCTTGCTATGGTCAAAGCTATTTGACTTGAGTGAGTGGCTTTATTCTCAGGCAACAGAGAACAGGTTACATTCATTTAAGAAATGGTGTAGGTATTAAGATGGTCTATCCATAAAGTCATTCACCAACTGTTTCAATGAACAATGGTTCTGCTTGGAGGGTGGCTTGGACATTGGGTGAGGGCAAGAATTTGGTTCATCAGCTGTGATAATTTGGAAAAGCATTCATCTCAAAGAAAGAGTAACTTATAAAGTCCTCTTCTTCAAACTTGATACAAGAGCTACAAACATCAAGCAAAGCATTCAGTCTCACTCTTTGTTGTTCTCTTACAAGCAACCTCCCTAGTTAATGATTTATGTTTCTTTTGGGTATATAAATACTTTTGAAATATATAAACTGTTCTGAAACCATAGTATAGTGTAAAAACATGAAATAAACAATACTACTAATAGAGAGGCTAAGATAGGAGAAGCCAGATTTCAAGACCCTTATGTTGTACACAACCAGACACTATCACAAACAAGCTGAAAGTATATATAGATTGTAGAATGTTAGACCTATTTCTCCAATTATCAAATTAGAGAGACCATTGGATGACAATCAACAAATTTATAATTCCTCATATTATTGGATTTCAATCGATTAGGATATGTTGGATTAATTTTCATATTAATATATTAAGAAAAAGTAATTGTTACTTTCTGTTGTTTTTGTTGTAAGAGGTGGAATTAGGTTTGTGTGGTTTTGTTGAAAGATTACCTTCTTGCTTCTTCTGGGGTGTAGTTTTGCTCCTTATGTTGATGTTTTTCATCTATTATCCTTTGTAGGGCTGGATTTGTGGAAAGATATTGTGTAAATTTTGTGTTGTCATGGAATATCTTGTTTTCTCCATCTATGGTAATTGAGAGTTTTTCTGGGAATAGTAGCCTGGGCTGGCATTTGTGTTCTTGTAAGGTCTGTATGACATCTGCCTAGGATCTTCTAGCTTTCATAGTCTCTGATGAGAAGTCTGGTGTAATTCTGATAGGTCTGCCTTTATATGTTACTTGACCTTTTTCCCTTACTGCTTTTAAAATTCTTTCTTTGTTTAGTGCGTTTGGTGTTTTGATTATTATGTGTTGGGAGGAATTTCTTTTCTGGTCCAGTCTATTTGGAGTTCTGTAGGCTTCTTGTATATTCATGAGCATCTCTTTCTTTAGGGTAGGGAAGTTTTCTTCTATAATTTTATTGAAGATATCTGCTGGCCCATTACATTGGGAATCTTCACTCTCTTCTATACCTATTATCCTTAGGTTTGGTTTTCTCATTGAGTCCTGGATTTCCTGGATGTTTTGGGTTAGGAGATTTTTGCTTTTTGCATTTTATCTGACTGTTGTGTCAATGTTTTCTATGGTGTCTTCTGCCCCTGAGAGTCTCTCTTCTATCTCTTGTATTTTGTTGGTGATGTTTGCATCTATGATTCCTGATTTCTTTCCTAGGTTTTTGTATGGCCAGGGTTGTCTCTCTTTCTGCTTTCTTTATTGTTTCTATTTCCATTTTTAGATTCTGGATGGTTTTGCTCATTTCCTTCACCATTTGATTGTGTTTTCCTGAAGATCTTTAAGGGATTTTTGTGTTTCCTCTTGAAGGGCTTCTAGCTGTTTACCTGTGTTCTCCCATATTTCTTGGAGAGTGCTATTTATATCTTTCTTAAAGTCCTGTATCATCACCATGAGAAGTGATTTTTATATCTGAATCTTGCTTTTCCGGTGTAATGGTGTGTCCAGGACTTGCTATGGTGGGAGAATTAGGTTCTGATGATGCCAAGTGACCTTGGTTTGTGTTGTTTATTTTCTTACGCTTGCCCCCTGCCATCTGGATATCTCTAGTGCTACCTGCCCTTGCTAAATCTGACTGGAACCTGTCCTTCCTGTGATCCTGATTGTGTCAGAACTCCTCTGAGTCAAGCTGTGTCTGTGATCCTGTGATTCTGTGATCCTGTGATCCTGGGCTTGTTAGGTCACCTGGGAGTGGAGCTTCCTCTGGGTGTTGTGGAACTGGCTGCAAAGATGTTGGTTCCTCATCACCTCTGATCCTGGGTGTGTCAGAGAGCCTGGGAGTGGAGCTTCCTCTGGGTGTTGTGTGTACGTGATGTGATGTCTTTAACAATAAGAACTTACCCTCAACTTCTGGGTGCAACCAAGGGCAACAACAATAACCTACATTCTGAGACCCTCTTGCACAACCCTGACCAACAACTCTAAGGGCTTCTCATGCCTAGCACTGTTTTTTTATTTTATTTTATTTTGTTTTGTTGTTTTTTATTGTTGTTAAATAGTTTATAGCTCTTGAGGGGAGGATTGATAGCCCAGATTGGATTCTCTATTCTTAAACAGGCTCTTCTTTAGGAGTTCCTACTTTTGAAATTTAATTAGTGATATTCAGCTATAAATCAGTTGTTCTCCTAAATGACCCTTTCACAGGGGTTGCTTAAGATCATCAGAAAACACAGATATTTACATTATGATTTATAACAGTAGCAAAATTACAGTTATTAAGTAGCAAAGAAAATAATTTTATGATTAGTGGTCACTACAACATGAGGGATTGTATGAAAGGGTCAAGGAATTAGCAAGTCAAGAACTGCTGCTATAGATCATTTTTCTAAATTAACAACAAAAACAGATATAACCATCACTCTTAATATCCTTAAAGTAAAAAAAAAAAAGACTGCAATGACTGAGAAATATGCAGAGAGTTTAATGTTGAAATCTATGTAACTCACAGCTAAGTATCTTGTGCTCAAGGCTCACTGAGCTGCATCAGTGGACTGTCCTCATTAGTGGAAATCTGCTTATTCAAACAGCTTCCTAAGCCACCATTCCCTGAGGAACCCAGTGTGGCGGATACTCCTAATTGTCAGCTTTACTACATCTGGAATGAACTATAATCCAGAAACGGAGGACACAGCTGGGATCCAGATCTTGGCTTTTGATCTGGATCTTGAATCATAGTGGCCATGAAAAGCTTAGGCCCAGGCAAAGACACTCCTTTATTCCCAAGAGACAGAGGCCAGCCAGTCTCTGAGTTCAAGGTCAACCTAGGACAGAGCAAGTTCCAAGTAAAGAACAGCTTATGTCCAGGTATGGTGGAACACCCCTTTACTCTGGGCCACAACTTCTGCTTGAGGCCTACATAAGGACAATGGAAGAAGGAAAGGTTTGTTCTTCTGCTTGCACATCTATTGGAACCTACTTCTTCAGGATTCCAGCTTCTACAAAAGACAGAGTGAAACAACTAGCCCCGTGGGGCTGAGCAACTACTAGATTCTTGGACTTTCCATTCACACCCGGCCATTGTTGGGTTAGTTGGTTGGCAGCCTGTAAGTCATTCCAATAAATTCTCTTAATTTATAGACATATTCCATAAGTTCTGGAGAGCACTGACTAATAGAATCAGGATTCAGTGACTACAGGGAGAGGGAACCTGAGAAGATGCTGAACTTGCTTTGAGGCTATAGTTAAATGTCTCAAGAGCAGCGGTTTACACGTTTTGTGATTCAGGCAGTTGGATATCGAGCATGTAGAATTTAGCACATGATGCGGCAAAAGGGCACCTGTCACTTTGTAAAGACAGATCTCTAGTTTCTCCAGACAAAAAAATATCAGCTCATCAGTGATTAGTTTCATACAATACACTCACTGCTTGAGCTTGTTAAGAACACAGCGATGTGAATGACGTAATTCCTACACAGAAGAGCTTTCTTTTTTTCTCTCACTTACTATCTAGTCTACTCTACTCATTACCACCAAGTCTAGGGCTATCCACAGGGTTACAGTAACAAAGGCATGGAGTTTGCTGAAACCCTTCTCTCTGTATTGGAAGAGAAATTTGCTTTGTGAATTCCTTTCCCTCTTTTCTTCATAGGCATAGGAGAATAGCCAGAAGGTGAGGACTTAGGTAAATTCCACCTTTCCACCATCTGTTCCCCATTCCCTTTTCCTATAGTTTAATTTCCACCAACTAAATTTTGTTTGGGTTGACAGTGCTTCTGGGAGCAAGGAAACTCTATCCTTCCCCCGGGTGGTCTGTCTGTAAGTGTCTGTCTATGTCACTCTATGTTCCACATCTGACATTGGTGCAGAAATGCAAGTTGAATGGTGAATGATATTTCAATCATAAGTTCTCGCAAGAAGTGCAAATTTAATAAATATACGAACCGCAGTTTCCTCTAATTGAATTGTTCTCTTCTACCACTTAGCTGAGATTCTGGGAATGTAATTTGCAGTTTACAATGGTGGGAGGCACAGGCAGAGTGGTAATTTGAGATAATGAGCAGGAGAGTCAGAGGGCAGCCAGAGGCAGTGTAGGAGAGACTGGACTCCAGGAGATGGGAGGGCTCTGCTCTGCAGGGAAAGAAGAGGACACAAAGAGTCTGCAGAATTAGCAGAGGCAGCTGCTGGCTTGCTCGGTAGGCCAAGTGTGCTTCTAATCTCTGCTTGTCCCCCACAGCCACATCCAGAAGTATTCCTTCAGAAAACTGACCTGAGCAAGAGATTTCTTCCCTGAAGAGGGTGACAGTCGCTTAGAGTATGGGTGGCCTCTGGCAATATTCTGTGTGATACTTTGATCATGTACCCAGCTCACAGCAACATCAGTCTTAAGGCATATTCAAGTCAAATGCCCTGACTGGAGAGAGACTTTCTGGATTGCATGATTTAAGAACAAAAGCATTCTTACTCAGCAAGCATGTGCTTAGCTTTGAATTCCAGGGCCCATGCCATGACTGGAAGTGGAGGGGATCTCAGGGAAGCAGAATTCTGCTGCTACATCTAGCAGGAGAGACAAGTAGTTGAACATGGAGTGAGGTCTTGGTTGTACACAGCAATGGAACAGGCTTCAATACATAAAATATATAGATATACTCAGGCTGGCTTGAGCTGGCAGTGTTGCTCTTGCCTTAGTTTTCCTTAGGGCTGGAATTATAGGAATGGACCACTCACTACGCCTGACCTACCATCGTTTCTTGTATTGAGTTAATCCAAGGACTCAACAGATGTTATGTGATAGTGTTAATTCTTAAGGGAATTGTACATAAAATAGAAATGTGCCTGAAGATTACTTACATATTGGTTAGTCAATCAGTCCATTGTACATCGAAATTCTTTACTTTCCAAGAAATAAAAGTTAAAAGGACTAATGTTATTCATGTGTTAGTGATATAGTCCTGTCGTTAACCAGACTTCAGCTCTTTATAATCACTGTGTGGTATTGTAGTTTAATTCAGTCATGGTGTGTGTGTGTGTGTGTGTGTGTGTGTGTGTGTGTGTGTGTGCCTGTGTGTGCACGTGTACGTGTGCATGAGTGTTGGCTGAAGTCTCTGTCCTGAGCTAGGCATGGCCAATGCTTCTTATCTGGAGCAATTCTGTCAAAATGTCCCCTTCTCCTACTGGGAATATAGAAACTCCCCAGACACAATGGTTTGACTTAAACTGATGTTACAATGTTGTCGAAGTAAAAGAAGTTTCACTAGAAACCATTTTTTTTCACATTTACTGTATTTATTGACATTAAATTGAGTGAGAAATACCTTCTTAGTATTCATTAAGATTAAATTACCAAAGAATAAAAACACTGTTTAATAAAATGTTTAAAATAGCTAGTAATCTTAGCCATTCTGATTGGTGTGAGGTGGAATCTCAGGGTTATTTTGATTTGCATTTCCCCAATGACTAAGAATGTTGAACATTTCTTTAGGTGCTTCTTGGCCATTCAATATTCCTCAGTTGAAAATGCTTTGTATAGCTCTGTACCCCATTTATAACTCTATTAGAAACCATTTTTTTTTTTTTTTTTGTATTGTGAATCTTGATTTGCTTCCCAGGCTGGCAATATATGGTAATATCCTCTCTGGAGATGCTGCGCAGTCGCAGTGAGCCACAGCTCATAGTCAGGCACAAAGGAAACAGTCAACACTGTAGCGTACCCTGTTGCCAAGCATTGGTAAAGTTTCATCTCACAGTGGCTTTGTCTGGCTGCAGCCCCTTGTGAGTAGAGGAGGAGCTAGGTTCCAGCTCAGGCATGTGGTTTTTGGTGACGATAAGAAGCTCAAGACAGCAAATGGAAGCAAATGGACTGTGCCCATGTTTTAACAGTGGCAGGTGTTATGGCTTAAATCTCACTGGCTCATGCTTTGAATGCCCATTCTTCAGCTGGTGGCTATTTTGGGAAACTGTGGAATCTTTAGGAGGTGGCGGCCATCGGGTAAAAGTGAGATACGGAAGGTTCCAGCCTGAACCCTAGTACCAGCTGCTGTCTGTTCCCTAGACCACTGTAAAATGAGGGGCACCTGCTACCCACTCCCACTCGTATGAGCGCCATTCAACTCTGTCTATTGGGAAGTACTGAAAACTCCTTGAGCAATGAGGAAAACACACCTATCCTCTCTTGTTCCTGTCAGATATTAGCATCAGAGAGGTGTAAAAGCAACTGATGTATCGCGTTATGATGATGAACGTGAGGTCAGGGAGGATGGAAAGTAGATAATTTGTGGGACTCTCATGGCAAGAGGTCTAACTTGGGGGAGGAATGAAGAATTGCAACTATTCATGCAATCCACTACATTATAATTTGGAGGTCATAAAGTAAAAAATATCTGAACTTAGTCATTATTAAGTGTATTAATATTGTCCACCTTAAACTGTATAGAAGTGTCCTTTAGAGGGGAAAAATTCATTAAAACCCAACACGTTTGCTCTTGCCTGCCAATTAGCAATTAGTTCAGGAGTTCTTTAGTTCTTAGCCCTGTACCAACCACTTCTGAGTAATTGGAATCTGACCCACAGAGTTTCAGAATCAAGGTAGACTGAATTTTACTCGACTGTGTGAGTTCTAAGAATTCATTGAAAACCAATGCTGTAAGAGAATGGAGTATTCATGCTTCATGCTTACTGAACAGTCTACTGGTTACTACTTACTTCCAATATCACAACGTATTTTCCTTTCTAATAAACAAAGGAAAAATTAGTTCAGATGTTGCCCTGGTAAGCTTGGGCATGCATTAGGTTACCCACACATTTACGGTAGCAAAGCTCCCCAAACCTTATTTCTTCTAAGCAATATGTTGTTTTCAATACCTTAAGAATTCAGTTGCTCAAGAGATAAATTAATATACCAAATTTTGTGGCCATATTTGAAAGCTAATATCTTGACAAAATGGTGAATCACTTTCCTATAGTTTACAGGAAAAAAAAAACAGGCTACTAATGTCTTTGTAAAGATTTTATTTTTAATCCAACTCAAATGAATTTACAGGAATGTGGCATTATATGCTAGCAAGATTTCACAGTGTCCAAGTTCTCTCTGTGTGAAGCTTAGGGAGGCTTTTCTGAAAGCTTTTGAAGATGGATGATACATTATAAGTTTAAGGTAGGCATATGGAATTAGGTGTTCCAGGTGACTGGGCAGGGGGAAGAATTCTGCAGCCTGAGGTGGAACACAACAGATAGTTGAACTGAAATGGTTACATAGTGTCCTAGTTTGGGATTTATTGCTGTGAAAAGACACCATGACCAAGGCAACTCTTACAAAGGCAAACATTACTTGGGGCTGGCTTACAGTTTCAGAGTCCGTTATGATCACAGCAGGACGCATGACAGCGTGCAGGCAGACATAGTGCTGGAGGGAATAAGAGATCTACATTTTGACTTAAAGGTAACCAAGAGGAGGATCTCTTCCACACTGGGTGGAGCCTGAGTATAGGAGGAGACGTCCAAAGCACCCCTCCACCCCCAGTGGCACACTTTCTCCAAGAATGCCACCTCTCCTAATAGTGCCACTCCCTATGGGTCAAGCATTGGAACACAGGTGTCTATGGGGACCCAACCTATTCAATCCCCCACACATAGGTTACAGTCTTCTTTTAGAGTTTATTCTTTATTAAGTGTGTGTGTATGAGTGTGGGGGGCACATATGTGGAGGTCAGAGAACAACTTTGTGGAGTCAGTTCTCAACTACTTTTACGTGGGTTTCGGGAATTGAATTCAGGTTGCCAGGCTTGGGCAGCAAGTGCTTTTATCAGCTTCGCCATCTCATGGCTGGTGTTGTGTTCTTTGCTTTGGAGCTTGTACTGGCTCCAACTTGACACAGGCTGGAGTTATCACAGAGAAGTGAGCTTCAGTTGGGGAAATGCCTCCATAAGACCCAGCTGTGGGACATTTTCTCAATTAGTGATCAAGGGAGTAGGGCCCCTTGTGGGTGGTGCCATCCCTGGGCTGGAAGTCTTGGGTTCTATAAGAGAGCAGGCTGAGCAAGCCAGGAAGAAGCAAGCCAGTAAGGAACATCCCTCCATGGCCTCTGCATCAGCTCCTGCTTCCTGACCTGCTTGAGTTCAAGTCCTGACTTCCTCTGGTGATCAACAGCCATGTGGAAGTAAGCTGAATAAACCCTTTCCTCCCCAACTTGCTTCATGGTCATGATGTTTGTGCAAAAATAAAAACCCTGGCTAAGACAGAGCTCTTCTCCTAACTGACAAACTTCTGCTATTTCCCCATCTCATGCACCATCATTTTCTGTGGTGTAAATTTTCCAACCACGATTGGTTTCAAAGTAGCAATATGTTAACATTGTTGGGAAAATATTGTCCCACATTAACTTAGTGAGCCAACTTCAACACAGCACTGACTCAAACCCAACATTTTAAAAGTACATACTAGAAAGAATAAACTGCTTTATATAAAAAGTTAGATACAGAGAGTTGTAAAACAACAGATGTTGTATTACATGATGTACTGGCTGATTTTGTATGTCAACTTGACACAGGGTGGAGTTATCACAGAGAAGGGAGCTTCAGTTGGGGAAGTGCCTCCATGAGATCCAGCTGTGGGACATTTTCTCAATTAGTGATCAAGGGGGGAGGGCCCCTTGTGGGTGGTGCCATCCCTCGACTGGAAGTCTGAGCAGGCTGAGCAAGCCAGGAAAAGCAAGCCAGTAAGGAACATCTCTCCATGGCCTCTGCATCAGCTCCTGCTTCCTGACCTGCTTCAGTTCCAGTCCTGACTTCCTTTGGTGATCAACAGCCATGTGGAAGTAAGCTGAATAAACCCTTTCCTCCCCAACTTGCTTCTTGGTCATGATGTTTATGCAGGAATAGAAACCCTGACTAAGACACATGATAAGGGGTGAATATGATAGGTTGATGTCTGTAATTTCCAGTGTCCCAGAATACAGGCAGGAGTATACCCTCCTGTCCCCGCTTTCAGTGGGTCTCCAGGGAGGAACAGAAGCAGCTGCAGTTTCTTCTTGAAGTTCAAGGCAATTTTCCTCAGAGTCACCACAGTGGCTACCTTGTCAGTCTCCCTGAAGAGACTGGATGGCATATGAACAGTGGTTTCCATTTTTAATGCCTCCGTTGAAATCAGGTCAGGAGAGAAGGGTCCCTGCTGCACCCCTCCTCTTGTAACATGTAACTCAGGCGCTGGAGATGGATTGCCAGGCCAGGGAATGGTGACAAGTCTACAAGCATGTGAGAGCTCAGAAAAAAGCTGACTGGCATCCCAACTCATATTTCAGCAGATGCAAGATGATTTTCTTTTTCTCTAAAGAAAAGGCAAAATAAAGCTGAAAACGGTTTGCAAGGCGGTAGCAATGGCAAATTGCGTAATGAAATTTACATGGCTCTAGTTTCCACGATCTGAGAAAATGTCTGTTTTCTTCTTATTGCCTTTTTCTGTGTCTAGAACTTCCTGTTTCCCAAAACTTGCTCAAATGAAGTGGTCTGCAAACCTGCTGCTAGAATGAGCTTCAGTGAGGAGGGAGTATGGGGCAGGATAGAAAGTTTTCTGTATGGGTTTGATCCAGAAGCCAGAAGAAGTTTTATGCAGAATATCTTCATCTTGCAAGACCGACTGAGAATTTACAGAATCCCTATTCTGTTATGCATTATGTTAGATTATGTGGATATATATATATATATATATATATATATATATATATATATATATTTAGGTTTTTTCGAGACAGGGTTTCTCTGTGTAGCCCTAGCTGTCCTGGAACTCACTCTGTAGACCAGGCTGGCCTCAAACTCAGAAATCCACCTGCCTCTGCCTCCCAAGTGCTGGGATTAAAGGCGTGCACCAAGATTATGTGGCTATATTACATAATCTATCTCATTAATATGAATTGAGATGAGACAGAGAAAAGATATAAATACCCTCTAAAAGATACCAATGTTCAAGTGTGTGTTGGGTATGTGTGTACATAAGTATGTATGTGTGTGTGTTTGTGTGCACATGTGTTTTGCTATGCATGTACATGTGTGTGTTGTATGTATACGTGTGTGTGTGTCTATGTGTTTCTATAAGTATGTGTATTCTGGAGACTGAATTCAAAGCCTCACATACATTAGGCTACCACTCAGTTCCACACTTAGTACCAGGCAAAATTTTTTTTTGTTACAAGCAATCTCTGACTTTGAGAAGGACTGGGCTCTAGATGTCATGAAGCAATCTCTAGCAATTCCTTAAATTCGAAATCTCACACACCATATATTTCCTTGGGTGTTCATTTTCTGTTTCTGGTGACAAGGGACACGATTTGGCTCAGCCCCTCTGGTGGATCTCTGGAGTGTACAGAATAACAGAGGCTGAAGTTTGAATGAAATAAGAAGCTAGAAAATTCATTCTGATTTAAAAGAAAGAGAGTAAGCAGGATGCAGAGCACACATACATGCAGTGAAGTACACGACACAGTGTCTATGAATGAGATAAAATAAGTCAGTCACTTTTTGTGCACCAGGACCTGTTCCATGCAGCCATCCCCAAATCACCATTTAATAAACTCAGAATAGATTTCCATCCACTGCTTTGTCTGTGTACAACCACGTTTTGCCTCCAAGGTTACTTTGCAAACCATCAAATCTGATTGGATAGAATTCTGACCTCTGGTACAATGTGATCTTTGCTGGCATGCCACAGAGACCATTTGTAGCCCCTGAATTCTGTTTGTGGGTTTCAAAATCATATTTTTATTTGTTTATTTTTGTGAATGCGTACAGTAGTGCTATGGCCTATGTGGGCAGGTCAGAGGACAGGCTTGTAGGAGTTTTCTTCTATCGTGCGCATCCTGAGTATCAAACTCAGGTAATAAAGATTGGTAGAATGTACCTTTACATTGAACCATCTCACCAGCCTGTCTGTACATTTATAAAAAGAAGAATGTAAAAATGTTTTCTGTGGCTTGGCTCACTTCTGCCTAGGACTCACCATTTCTGGGTACAGCCTGCAGCATTTGCTCCTACATGCTTGCTCCTTTCAGGGGTGTTGGGAGAGGGGGTACATATGGATTCATATAGGTTTCAACTCCTTTTCTCTTCCCCTCCTACTCTCTGCTCCATTTTTAATATTTCCTTTTTGCTCTCATGTAGCTTTTAGGACCCCTGGGAAACATAATATTCTTAATGGCTGAAGTTTCAGAAAAAAACAGTAGTTGCTTTTGCAAATAACATCTGCTTTGGGGGCTATAACATAATATTAATCTGCCTCTTTGCCCTACAAAGTGTACCAAGCTAAAATATATGGAGAAAGCTAGATAATATTGTAATAAAAATTGTCCTGCTCAGATATTTCTTAGAATAGGCTACCAATAATGATTATAGATTAAACTCTAGAAAGAAAGCATGGAAGTACGGAGAGGAAAAGAAAGAAGAAGGGCAGAAGGAGGAAGGAAGAGACAGGCCACTATCTTGTCTTCCCCTCCTGAGACAGACAGACAGACAGATAGACACACACACACACACACACACACACACACACACACA
>JADRCD010238748.1:0-25746 GCA_019843815.1 Montemys delectorum
TATGGCATATATATATGTAATTATATATATTTATAGTAAAATATAATAGATATAATGTAATACAGATATTACACATATATACACATATAATACATATA
This sequence comes from Montemys delectorum, assembly GCA_019843815.1. Classification (NCBI taxonomy): domain Eukaryota; kingdom Metazoa; phylum Chordata; class Mammalia; order Rodentia; family Muridae; genus Montemys; species Montemys delectorum. Next base: position 99 of record JADRCD010238748.1, read on the forward strand.
GTATATATAAAATATAACATAAAAACATAAGTCCATTTACACATATACATATATGGTTTCCATAAATATTTTCCTATGTGATCTGATAATGCTCTTCCCAAGAACCAAGGACAATACATTGCAGAAACCTTGAACAAGCTATAATAATCTCCCTTCAGAGTTTCAGGTCAAAGTTTTCCAAGAATCTCCCAAAATATTATAGGATATTGCTGTTGCCACTGGTTGCCTCCCAGGGGTTGAAGGTAAATTCCTATTGCTGACAACACTGAATCTTTGAATCAGGATTCAAATTGGGGTCATACATGAAAGCATCCTTCCTGAGGATTAGCTTCTATGGTACCAGAAGGCTCCATGGAAGATTTCAAGGGAGGAGAGCAAACAATAGTCCTACTCAGCTATGGTGCTGATGAACTAAAACAATGAACATGGAATGATATCCCTAAGGGTACAATGGTGGTACACATACTTTGGGAGTAATGAACAGCCCTCTGACCTGACTTAAGGCCAGTTCAACAAGAGTGAACACATACCTGGTACTGGAATTCAAGCCATATGTGGGAGGCTAGTGAGACCATGGATCTTGGAGGTGTATCTCCAAATGCCACTTTACTAAATCAGTGTAATTCCTAACTACATTCTAAATATGTGTCCTTATGCCCACAGATAAGAGTTGTTGTCACTCCTTATCAAAGATATGTCTACTTGCATCAGATAGAGACCATTATAGAAAACCACAACCAAAGTACAGACAAGTGACCATGAAGCTATAATAAACCATATATAAATTTATTTTAAAATTGTAAACATATAATTTATCCCCAAAACATTCATGTCTCTATTGTATTAATTACCATATCTTGCTAGGCAGACCAGTACTGTAGCACGCAGGGCCTACAGTACTGGACATGCATTCTTTCCCATAGAGTAGGCCTCATATCCACCAAGGAGTAATTGATAATCCCCAAAACATTCGTGTCACTGTGGCAAGATATCAGTACCCTTATCTATCCAGGCAGTTCAGTATTATAGTAGAGCTAGATTTGATAATTCTTCTCCTCCAAAAACACTGCATAGCAACTTCTGGCACTGAGAAAATATTGTGCACTAAAAAATGTATTGACATGCAAAACAATAATTAATGCATAGTCAAATACTGAAGAAAAATGTTTTATGAAGTGGTCTCCAACATTCATCTGAGTTCTAAAAATATTATCATACATAATTTACAGATGCTTGTCATAGTTTTAAAGTTTACATTTCTGTAACTTAATGAGTTATGTTTTATCATTTAAAAACTAACATTTGTTTCCCTACCTAAATAGAATCTTGTATAATTTTTTTGTGGTGAAGGTCCTCCAGTTTCATATACTCAATAAGGATGCTCCTTACCAGTGGGTGTTATTTATCTTTATTTTGTCTATAGCATCTCTAGATATATTTACTTCTTACTTCTCTATCTTATTTTTTTTCCAGGAAGCAGACTCACACCTATAAACATGTAACTGCCCTTTCTCCCTACCCACTGGCATCTTGAAGCATTTGCTTTTGCTCACCATCAATCCAGAACAATATTCAAATCTTATTGAACTAAAAGTAAATAGTGCTAGACATTATTGTTGAGAGTCTTCTCTGGCCAGGTCTGACAGTGTTATTTTCTTGTGTGCAGGGGTACAGTGAGAAAGACAGACAGATAAGAGAACATGCAATTTCTTCAACACCTGCCATCGATTAGTGCAAAAACATAAATGATGTGGTTTCAGACCCTATAACTCAAAACTCAATATGAGCAGTAATTCCTCTTAAAGGTAACATTTGGAAACTTGGTAATGGGAAAAAAAAAATGAGACTCGAGCGCTTACTGACAATCCTGGGTGAGAGTGCTGTAGGCAGCTCTGAATATACTACAGCCTGCATCCTATAACCATGTCCCATTCATAGACGCCTAGCACAAACCTCATCTATCTTAGCCTCGGTAGCACAGAGGAAATCTTGGTCTGCTTGAAGAAGTAAGACACTCTTAATAAATCACGGTCTTACAATAATAAACACAGGAAATCTCTGGAAAATTGAACATCCTTTTTTTTTCTACTCAATACCTTGCTTGGCTGCCAAAGCTAAAACTGTCTGACACCATATTCACAAAACTTAAGTCCAGAAGCCTTAAAACTAATTTGGTCTGGTGTATAATTTCCTGTCCTTCCTTGTTCAACTTTACCTCTGTATGTGATGGACCTTTTTAATGCCCTCTGTCGGGTGGGATGTCCACGTGTCTCAAAATCTTCCACCACAACTTCCCCTCCTCTTTCCTTGTGAAAACAAGAGATGCTAATCATAATTCATGATGTCTACAAATACTCATTTTTATATTACAAGATAAACATCACCTACAGGAATGGATTTGTGGGTTTAAAACTGTAACACTAACGCCTTGAAGGGAAGAAATGAAAGTCTCCTTTATCCATAACATTTCCCAGTTCAGGAAGATAAACATAGCAATTATACATCAGTTATTTTTTATTAGGGTCAATGCCTTTGTAACTACCTACCTGCTCTTTCGATAGTAAAAATATCATGTTCTGAACATCATTCTAAAGTAGGGGCAAAAAGTCTCAAAGCTCCCAGTATAATTTTCCTTCTGCGCCTGTGCAATTGTGTTGTCTTTCATGTATTATGCTTTTGTATATCATAATAATGTTGCCACTGTTATAATTTCCTTTGCATGGAAGCATTAGCAATTTTTAAAATAGTGGAGCAAATTGCTTTCAGTATGTTTTGTTAATAGAGTTTTTTATTCTTCATGTTTTAAACCTACAGCACTGTGGAGAGCTCCAGTGGAGAGGGTAAGTCTAGGTTACTAGGTTAATAACTCACTGCCAGTCAGACCTTATCAAGGAGAAAGGGCTATGACAAAAGCAAGGTCTCATTACCATAGCAAGTGTTGCTGTTGTTGTAAGCTTGAAGCTTGGATATAATGGGGATGCTGGAGATTTTTGTTTTAGTAAACAATGAAGGCAGAACTTCCATCTCAATGGCAAACCACTCAGCATATGCTAGTGATGTGATTCTACCAGGTTGTAATCCATTTATAGACACTCATCTTATTTTTAAATTCCTTTGTGTGTTATTCATTTTCCAAGCTACTGTATCCCACTTCCATCCACCTTAACATTATAATTACAGAGTTGTGCCTACACTGTTATTCAGTTTTGAGTCTAACAAAGAGCTCTATATAGTTTAATACAGAAAAAAAAAGCATTGAGTGGGAGAATGAATAAGTGGAATGCTTCCAGCACAGAGAGAAATGAAAATGCCTTGCCAAATCATACCAGAAATGAGTAAAAATTGGGTCTCAGATTTTTCATCAGAAAATACAAGTTAAACAACAGACATAATGGAATTCCCGAAGTACAGGGAGCCTGGAGGACATAGAGAAAGGCTGTGTGTGTGTGTGTGTGTGTGTGTGTGTGTGTGTGTGTGTGTGTATACACTTATATTTAGACTATTGGGCCATACCTTGCTTTCTATGTACCATATGCAAATAAAATATAAGTTAAATCAACCTAAGATAAGTAGTATTAATGCTGGAGCATGGTTGACATTAATTTACTTCAACATATTTGAATTTCAAATAATATGTAACCATAACCTATAGTCTTTTTCAATCAAATTTGAATTTGTCTAGGACAGTTATTAGATTAATATCATTTTCAAAAAATATCCTCTGCATTAATAATAAAAACCCTTAAATCCATAGCTCTCATAGAACATTGTTACTCTAAGAAAATTTCATCACAATCATCTCAATAATTCTGAATCTACTACAGTGAACTAGAAGTGCCCAAGTTCCTTTTTGCCAGATCTCTTGACTACATTTTGTGTCTCCCACAGCTCACTGAAACTAAATGGCTCATCTGTAGACTTTTCAATGGAGGCCAATCATCAAAATAGAGTAATCCAAAAGGAAAAATTTTAAAGTAAAAAATCTACTTGGTTTTTGTCTTTTACGTAATATTACAGACATCTAAGATGTCAACACATAAAGGATAATTGGAAAAGGCCAAATGTTAAGATAACTGTCACTGCATGGAAACAGGAAGGGTGTATTGAGAAGCATAAGCGTTCCACTGGGAGAGGCACGTGCTGGGAGAGTGGCCAGAGGGTGAGATGACTAAGGTTCTTTAAGCACATGTATGAAACTATCAAAGATTTTGAAAATGTTTTCAATTGTATACAGCAGTCTTTAAATTGTGACTAAAATATTTTTGAAAGTTTATTTCTATTCTTCATGGCTGAACACAAAAATTTTGATAAAGATAACCAATTCAATAAAATTGAATATAGGGTGAGATACAATGTTTCATCCTGATTGTTTTTATGTGTTTAAGGACAAGGCAAATCTAACTTGTTAATGGAAAGGTAACCAATCACATTAATTAGTTAGATTACTGAAAAGCAAAGCACATAAATTTTTCAATGGAATATATTCTAAAAGAAAGGGAAGAAGTGGCTAAACCACAATGGATGATATCTTCTCCTTAAAAACTAAATAATGACATTGCTAGGATGCAGTCTGCTTTGCTTTTCCTGTGACACAGTAGTAAAAGTATATTGTAGACAAGAAATTACTATTTAATACTGTGTAATATAATAAAATGTTACCAACAGTTTTTTTTAGTTTCTATTGAAGATTAATTGTAATCAAGCTCAAGGGCAGAAAAATACTACATACTATGACAACTCTGTCTAATTTTTGTCTATATTTTCCCATCTTTCTGAGACAAACAAAGGAATTTTGAAGCTTTTGAATAGGTTGCAAGCAGCTGTTTGCCCTGTATGACAGTATAAGTTAATCAGTGGTTCAGAACACAAATATACACACACACACACACACAGAGGACTGCACAGCCCTTGCCACTTCTGACAGAGGAATATAGTAATTTATGTCGTCACTCTTGAAAAGGATGTGCTAATGTCCATTGATACAGAAGCAACAGTGGTGTGGGACAGAAATGAACTTCATGCTAAATAACACAGTAGCTACCATAGTATTCATAATATGATCTTTTCATTCAATAGGAAAAACTGCATACTTAGATAAACATTTTAATGTAACAAATTGTGATAAACAGATTTTGTGCTTATGAAATGACACTAAACTACTGCTTTTCATTTTGAGGGTACATTGGCTTTAGTTGTGAAAAGAGGCTTTACTCTCATTCTCTTCCCTTCAAAAATAAAAGGTTCTGTGGTAATAGTGTGTTAAACTAGGTCATGCTGGGCATGTCCTATTCTACACTGGACCTTTCACAAAGATGTTGGGGTGATTCTCAGATGACTGATCCCCAGCCATCACTCTCTCCTTTCTAGCTTGGACTGTGTGTTCAGACCCAATAGAGAAGTGTTGGAGTCCGGCCCAATAGATGTGGTGATGAAGGCCCAGCCTATGATGTGCCTTCAACAGATTCTCCCTAGTGTCTGCCTTAACTGAAGCAGCTCAGAGCAAGCAATAGATGAACTGTGGAGGCAGAGACTTGCCTTCTCATTTTGCAAGTTCGTGAAGCAACATACTTTACTCTCACAGCCGCCTGAGTTGTGTTTTAGGCAAAACAATTTTATAGAGGAAATGTGCTACATTGAGGTGAGTTTTAAGAGCCAGTATTTACCATGCCAGGGCTAAAGTAGGGGTTCTTTTATATTTAGGGGTATTAAGATTGGAGACTTTGTTGCTCTGTCAGCTGCATTTTTTTTAATTACTACTACAATAAAGCAAACACTTTAAAATAAAACTGTGACATTTGAAAAATTGTGGTCCCAATGAGAGGTCCTTTCTCACAAAGCTATACTTCAAAAAAAAAAAGTGGTGTCTTTCTTTCTTCTTTGAAACTTGGTGGACTTTGTAACTGTCTCAGCTAATAGGCTTACCAAATCCATGCTATATAAATTACAAGGCTTGACTATAAAAAGCATACCACTTCTGGACCACTGAGCATCATCTTAAATGTCTAGGAAGACCACACTGAGGAGGACCTCAGAGAGAGTTCTGAGAACCGTTAGAAATAAATAGTGCCCAGCCAGTCCTTATAGCCTAAAACTACTGTGCCCCTGAGTTCGGCTGTAACCATCATCCACTCCATCTTACTACTAATCCCTAATAATTCTCTGGAGTGTCTAATCGAGTCTTAACTCAATTGTTTATGCTTCAAAGACATAAGCAAAACCAAATTTTAAGTCACTAAACTTATGGAATATTTCTTATGCACACAATGCAAATGTGTTTGATTCAGCTGCCAGGGATAAGTGATAATTTATACATCTGTAAGTACATGCATGCAGAAACATTTGCACACATAAAATATATGACACAGTGTACACATTCAGTGAAAGAAAACACATTCAATCCATTAAAACAGTCTATGGAGTCTGTGGCTTATGCATTAAATGTGAGAATGAGAGAACAAAAAGCATCTATTGTTTTTATGAAGGGCTACTGTTGCACCTGTAACACCAGGAAATAGGTGTTAAGTTCACTGGAATTCACATGGCACGGTTTCTTCCATTTAATTTCAAAAACCATGTAATATCATTTACATTATATCAATTATCATTCACTCCTACCCAGAGGACAAATACTGACAACACAGATGTATTTGACACGTATGAAAACCAAAACACTTGTGTAAATTAATAAGCAAAAATGATATCATCATTTAGACCCTGTTTCTAAGGAAAATATACCATTTGATGTCTTCATGTCAATCTTTTTCTAGAAAGGATGATTAATGTGTTATGGCAGGAATGCCAGTTTAGAAGAGAAAAAAAATAAGACTATTTCAATATGGTTATTCTTGATGATTGAAATGTTTGGTTCCTAAAGCGTTTGAATTCATTAAATAGATCTATCTCTGTTACAAAAATACACGATGGACCTGCAGGTACTGACTATGATAATGACAGTGAGTCAGAGGTCACAATGAGGCATTGACTTCCATGTCAGCATCTAGCAACATGGACACCAAAATGTGTTCATAGTTAACATAGAAGCACAAAAATGTGTGATTCATGCCACTGGTTAAATGCTTCTTCCCTAGAGTCTGTGAGTCTATGCTTTTGGGTAACACCAGGGATTTCTGGCTAACACCAAGGACTCCTGGGTAATAAGGTGAACAGAGTAACACCAGCAAATAGGAAATATGGCCTTAGTCAATTTGGCTGGAACGCATTTTGTGAAATGACACAGGCTATGTAATGTAGACAATAAGCAGAGTGGACATCTTTCATTGGACTCATCCTGAGATACTTGCTGTTGTCTGGACACATAATCATGTCTCAAGCCAGCAATTTAGAGGTGACCTACTACTCCCTCTCCCTTTCTCCCCTTCTCCCTCTCCCTCTCCTTCTCCTTCTCCTTCTTTTTCTCCCCCCCCTTTCTCTCTCTACTCTACCAAATTACTTTCTCCCTATCATCTTACCATTTACACTCTTTATAAAGAACATAATGGCTAAGGCAGACCAGATGCAAAAGATGTGGTCTCTTACATTTCATAAATGCAAACTAAAACCTGGTTTGTCAATCTAGTAAATGTATTTCCATTTCAATAAAGAATGATTTGTCCTCCACAGTAGAATGAACATATGGGACAGGCATCAGAGGGCTCCTGATTGACGTGTACCTTGACCCTACTTTTAGGTGTTAGAGTGACTTGTAAAAATAGAATGTTACAATCTTTTATGTACATTTTTCTACTCTTGTAAAGAAAACTCACTTCTATGCCTTTGGGAAGACTTCTTATCCATGTGTTGCAATAGGTAAAAGCTTCATCAGGGACAAGTAATATGTATAACTGACCCATTGCATTTGATATATAGTGTTACATGCTTAATTTATTTTTATTTTCAAACAAAGTAGCATTCATGTGAATAAAAACACAAATCAAAAGAATAAGTTAATATCTAACACAAAAATTTAGTTCACTTTAGAAAGTATGATAGTCACAATAATTTAAATAGCTTACTATTAACAGGCACATTTCCAAATGTGCAGGAAATCTGTTTTTAATGTGTTTTCTTTCTCATGCTATTGTGTGTTCCATCTAAGTGAGGGGCTACCTGGACTAATTTCAAATATTCTTATATTACATGTCACTCTAAGGAAATCTTTTTCCAGATAAGTTATAAAGAACATGTATTTCTTAATGGCAGGCATTTTATCATCTGTGATCATTTAAATTATAGGTGTAGGATCCTGTTTTATATGGCACCCTGCTACTGCAGACCTTTTCTTTAAGCTATTTGAGTAAGACAGCTTCTGCCAAACAAAACAGGGGGAGGGAAACTGTAAAAAAGCTTTAAAATGCTAAAAAAAGAAATAAGTGAAGAAGCAGCAATCTAAACATTAACTGGAGGATTATTCCCATGACCTGCGTCTGATGCAGAGTCAGCTCCAGGGAAGCACAGGACTTACGGAAAGCCAACAAGACCTCATACATTGTCTTTGGAGACAGAAATCACTTCAGACAACACATAAGTAGTTGCTATACCAAAATTATGGAATGCTAATCCCAGACAGTATTTTAAAGGTCTGTACTGCACGATGTTCTTCTACAATGAGAATGAAAGAATTTAGAGGGAGTTTTCAAATGTAAGTGCAGTGAAATCTAAAGCAGCCATGCAAAGAAGCCCAAACTTGATATATATATATATATACACATATCCATAAGATATATATCCATATGGATATATATCCGTAAGACCGCCTTAGGAGAAACACTCCATGTGTAGTATAAGGTAAAACAAGGCTACTGTGACTTTGAAAGATGAAGTTTGTAATATTTGTCTTTGACTCAGGCACACTGCTCTTTTGTGGCTATGTGATTTATTCAATTCACTTTCTTCTGTAGATACATATAACCAGATGAGGTTTAAAACAGGCACTCACTAATAAACGTCATGATGGAAAACATTATTGAACACTAGTCAGGAGGTAAGCCCTGTGATCGTGCACACACAGGGGCCATTGATGTGACTGGCCCTTTGTGGGTACCCACAACATCCTGACTGTAGGCGTGTGTGCTAGGCTTTCTAAGGTTCAGAAAGGTTAAATTACTTACTCAAAAGCATGGCACACTGTGGATAAGGGCATGATTCTAGAACTCTCTCTCCTCATCACAGCTGTCCTCGGGAGCAATGTGAAGCAGTTCAGTCAACTTATTTAATATTACTTTGGGTTTAAAATGGGCTCATTAATTTTCAATAGGCTAATCTCAGGTTCAATTTGGGACCACATGCAGAATAAATTCTGTCATTTTATATTCCTATCATATGTATTTATTTAAGCAAGGCCAGGAGGCATGATCCAGTTCCTTCTTATAGGGGAACTTCCTTTCATATTCTTTTGTCATATTTTCTTGTCATTATCTACAAGAGAGTAAGTGTGGCCTTTTAGAGATTGCTCTATTCTCAGTCTTTCAGATGTCTCTGTGGGCATTGTTTGTGGGTTTGAAGGATAGTCTATAAATCAATTTTTATTATTATATAATAGTAGTAGCATGAAGTCATAGGCATCACCTTATTAGGAGAAGAATATTTTGTATGCAACTTTTTAAATCACTGGGAAATTATAGAATTTTGATAATATCAAGATTTAGTATCTGAAGTGAAAAATTGGTTATAATTTATTATTAATATTAACAAGACCTATGCACTCTCCTGTTAGGGTTGGTCTGGTACTGTTATGTACTCAAATGCTAAATGTTGTATCCCAAGATCTGCTTGCGTCAGGAAGAGCAAATTCTCATGCACACCAGCCTTTCTTGTGTACACCTTGCCAATTTATCCCTGACTGGTTAATAAAGATTCTGCTTCAGTTAGGGTTTCCATTGCTATGAAAAGACACCATGACCAAGGCAACACTTATAAACACAAACATTAATTGGGGCTGGCTTATAGTTTCAGAGGTTTGGTACATTATCATCATAGCAGGAAACATAGTAGCATCCAAGCAGAAATGGTGCAAGAGAAGAAGCTGAGAGTTCTGCATCTTGATTCGACAAAGGCAATCAAAAGAGACTGGCATCCTCGAGCAGCTAGGATAGAGCTCTTTCACAATGTCGAGAGCCTGAGCATAGGAGGAGAACTCCACAGCCCACGCCCACAGTGACATACTTCCTCCAACAAAGCCACACCTCATAACAGTGCCACTCCTTATGAGCCAAACATATTCAAACTACCACAGTTGCCTACAGCCTGGGCTGGGCAGAAGAGAAGTAGGTGAAGCTACAGTCCTGGGCTTGGGGTATCAGGGAAGGACCATGAGGAGAAAGAGAGGAGGAAGAAGGAAGTTGCTTTGGGGTAGCATGCATCATAAGCATGTGGCCATGAGGGCTGGCCTGATGAAGCAGGAACAGTGCAAATGGAACAGATTCCCAAATTTATGGAGATTTTGGCTGTGTAAGCAGACAAGATAGCTTAGAAGAGTGATATCTGCCGAGATGTAGGGTTTTAAAGTTTATTACAAATTTAATGGTCTCTGTGTCTTTTACTTGGGGACTAAATGATCTGAAGTAGAGTAGAAACCCCTGATAAATATTTAAAGGCAACAAAGGGGTATAGCAAACCCCCAGAATCATAATAACCACTACACTCTCCTTATTTTATTACTACGCCAGTGTGCCTTATCTCTTCCCGGATGTAACTGAATATGTAAAAGAGCATGAAATGATCTGTAAACAGAGTAACTTCTTCAATTCTTAAACATGATGAAGATTTCTTGTAGCCTATAAAATCAATGAAAGCTGGTAAAATATTGTTGCTTCTCAAAATAACCAGAGAAACGTGTTTATATCAAGTAATTTATTTTCCTAAGGAAGATACCTGTATACTTGCTTATACGATAACAGATATATGGGTAAAATGCAGGGTTGCTTACCTACACAAAATAACATGTTGCCATTCTTTCAAGCTGACTGATTCACTATTTATTTCACAGTGAGTTTACTGTATACTTAACTGCTATGACCCAAGTACTGAGGACAATGAATTAAAGAGACAGACATTACCTTCATGACATGGACGGTACAAACAGCAAATGATCAGAGATTTATGAATATATAAAAAGTTTATGGTTACAGGTAGCAACAGTGACTTGAAGAAAAACCACTATCTGACAAGAAATTAGAGTAACTTAGTAAAGAGACTGTGATTACTAACCACATGATGTTTTCTATTACGTCAAATGCACCCCAGCCTAAAGGCCTTGGATTTTTTGCCATTTCACATCATACTATTAAAAGTGCCGGAAAATACCAACATTGAGAGGTAACTAAGCAAATGTGTGTGTAAAGTGCCTTGTATGATAGTACCCATGTCTAAATGCTAGAAAAATAGGAACAAGAATTGGTTCAGGTTAGCAGGAGTTTCACAAAGTGAATGAATTGTATTAATAGAGCTCAGGGTGACTAGGAAAACTGGAGTCACATATACAAAGACTTATGTGTGAGTTTCCCAGGCTTTTTCAGTGAGAAGGGAATTTTTATAGAGTTAGAATGTGTTTCTATATTCCTGGAAGCCTATTTTAGTTGCTATAAGTAAGATATATAAGGAAGGGGGAATGGTGCTTATGTATTCCATGTAATGAACTGTAATATCTTGTAGGTTTGTAGGTGTGTGGAATTGAAAGGGAAAAACAGGTATAGAATATAAAGGAGATTAACCTCTTGCGCATTTATTTGTGTGTGTTTGTTTTGTGTGGGGGTGTGGTTTGATGTGGGGTGTGCATGGCTGTGCATACATGCGTAGGTATGGATATGCTATCACGTGCAGGAGTCAGTTCTCTCTTTCACTATGTGGATTCTGGTGATTGAACTCAGGTTGTCAGGCTTGGTGCCAAGTTCCCTTACCCACTGGCCATCTTACCAGCCACAGAGACATTTTATGAGCTTTTCCCCCTCTATGGACTGTATATTTAAGTAGCCTCCCTATACATTTTCTTGTATTAGTACTTAGGTTGGAATGGTGTGCTCTAAACAATACCTATATCATCATGAAAGATCCCCGCAATGGGCTAATGAGCATGGAAGAGAAGATGGGACATGGCTTTCTCCCGTACTCTTCTGGTTGTCATATGAGGATACAGTGTAAAGACAGATGTGAAACTAGAAGTCAAGGCTTCACAGATCTGTCAGCATCCTGATTTTAGATTTTTCCAGACTCTAGAACCAGTAGATAGACCTCTGACATCTGAATCAGCTTCATCTTCCATTACTGCAGCCATAACTAACCAAGACAGCAACTGATTAGTTATATAAAGCAACCTCTTGGGGGAATCAAGCACAGGATTCTCAGGGGAACAGATAAGCTCTCGGCATAAAGCAGTGTGTGGTGGTAGAGAGCCTGGATTTGAATCTGATGACGTAGATTCTGATGCCAGTGCCAAGTCTATTGAAGTTTATCAGAAAAACAAGTGTTTTCTTTCTCAGTGGAGCGACTGTTGGTATGAGGGACACAGTAAAGGGGAAGAGTTTGGACAGGGAAGAGCAACAAAAGCAGAGTGTCAAGGGAATTGAACTTCAGCAGGCATTAAAACAGAAGAAAAAGAACAATTAATATGAAATCAGCTGGCTAAAGAGAGCAGAGGATAATGTGAACATGGGGTTGGGCTTAGAAGTAAACAATGAAATGAAGGACAGGGCAAAGACTAATTACAAACTAGGCCTCAAAGACTCTAATCCAGTCTCAGATTGCGAAGTTAGGTTCAGTGTCTGAAATTGTGGACAACGTTATAGAACCTTTTCATGTTTAATGAGACGACTGTAAATGACTTACTTCCTCTTTTGTGTGTCTCACACATACATGACAGCAAATATGAGTGATAGATGAAACAAACGAAGATTCTCAAGTTAGTCGAAATGTCAGCCATAAATAGTGAATTCAAGGCAGGCCTCAAAGTGGCTATTTAAGGGCTTTAACCTGTATTTGTTATTTTGGATCCTACGTTTACTTATTAGCATATGATTACAGGTTACTATTTTTAAATAGCTTAAAATTATATTAAGTCTTAAGAGAACTTCAATTCATATATCAAAGATTTTCCAAATCCTATCAGAATATGAACTACTAGTTTATAATATATGGAAATTATATAATTTGTGTATATACATATATGTATACATATAACCTCACAGGGTTCACTAAACTTAAACATGTTAATTATAGATTTGAATACCTGCGGTACCCATTTGGAAGACACAAAGCTGGTTACTTCTATTACAGACAAGCCAGTTTGGGAAAGTTGATTGATGAATTCAATTTTGGTATCTGTAGGAACTATAACCTAAAAAAAAAAATCATAAAACATATCATATAAATGAATTGTATAAAAACTACTGAAGCATAAAATATTACTTCCCAATTGAAAGCAAATACACTATGATTTAAAATGCCAAAAAGTAATTGCCACAAATACTGCTTAATAAATAAAACTTCTGTGCCATTAAAATGCTAAGGAATTCACTATGTAAAGGCAATGTAAACCTACCTTTTCATTCTGCAATCCATCCCTCGGGCCAACTTCTACTATTTTCACATATTCAGGGAGCCCGGATAACTGGGATGCATCCTGAAATGCAAATATGAGTACAAGAAAAAGAGATGACTTGGATTGTCACACTATAGTGGTTTGGATGAGAATATCCCTTATGGGCTCGGATAGTGAAACACTTGGTCCTGAGTTGCAGTGCAATTTTGGGAATTTTGAGAGACACAGCCTTGTTGGAGGAGGCATATTACTAAAGGCTGGGAACTCTCAGTCTCGCTTTACATTCAATTTGTTCTCTTTGACTCAGGGCGTGCCCTAACTCCTGCTGCTTGCTATTGTGCATCATGATGGACTATTTCCCATATAAATACCTATAATATGCCTTGGTTATTGTGTTTTGTTGCAACAATAGAAAGGAATCTAATATAGTAATTGGTACCAGGAGTTGGCTGTTGCTATGAAGAACCATACTTAGCTATAGGTGGTGGTAGTGGTGATGGTGGTGATGGTGATGGTAATGGTGATGGTGGTGGTGGTGGTGGTGGTGGTGGTGGTGGTGGTGGTGGTGGTGGTGGTGGTGGTGGTGGTGGTGGTGGTGGTGGTGGTGGTGGTGGTGGTGGTGGTGGTGGTGGTGGTGGTGATGGTGACGGTGGTAGGGCTAGGGGTGGGCATGGGGGTGGGGGTGGAGGGGGAATGTGGAAGACTTTACCCCAGAGCTCCCAGGAACTAAACCACCAACCAAAGAGTACACATGGTGGGACTCATGGCTTCTTCTGCATATGTAGCAGAGAATGTCCTAGTAGGTCATCAATGGGAGGAGAGGACCTTGGTCCTGTGAAGGTTCTATGCTCCAGTGTAGGGGAATCCAGGGCCAGGAAGTGGGAGAGGGTGGGGTTGGTAAGCAGGGGGAGGGAGCAGGGAATAGGGGGTATTTCGGATGGGAAACTGGGAAAAGGGAGAACATTTGAAATGTAAATAAAGAAAATATCTAATAAAAAATAAATAAAAAATATAAAGAAAGAAAGAAAAGAGAAGTAGTTATATGTTGAATGTATTATGTTGAATGTATTAATTAAAGCACTATTCTATCAGGAGCCTGGAAGAGAGTGTTGAGGGTAAAGCAAATCCTAAGAGCCTCTTGCAAGAGGTTTAAGAGGATGCAAAGACTTATTTTAACAACTGGTCTGTAGGCCATTTGTGTGCTATTTTGGCAAAGAGTCTGGCTGTCTTTTGCCCATGGCCTAGGAATTCAACTAAGGCTAAATTAAAAAGTAATAGGTTAACATTTTGTCGTAGGGACTTTCAAGACAGTGTAACACTAAATCCCTGCCATGACTGTTACTGATAATGTTTATTCAGGTCTACAATGAAGCAAGAACATATGGGGCAGAAAGAAATACACCAGGAAGCTGTAACATGAGAGGTTTCCCATTCTGCACTGGAATAAAGGAGAGGGTGCCTTCAGAGAAAGACCTCACACAACTAAGCTTCCGACCGGTATAAGAAAAGCTGAGGCATTTTTGAAAGCAACTGAATAAAAGTGCTGCTGCTAACGTGATTCAAGGGGCCGTGGTCTAGCCCATGCTCGCAGACTAACACAGCAGTGTTGCCCACATGGCTTTGGTTTTAGAGACATGAAGGATTCTTCCTCTGTGGAAATCCAAAGTCATAGATTCTTCCTCTGTGGTTTCAGAGGACCACTTAAGCCAGGGAGTATATGGCAGGGGGTCCCTTTGTGAGGGTCTTTAGAGAGCCATATGCTTTGAGAACTCAGTGTATGAGGCTGTGGAGTTAAAGCCTGAGTTGCAGTAAAGACCCCCAAAACATTGAAGACTTACAGATCCATGGCCTTTCTGCCAAGGATGACTGCAAACAGTGAGTGCAACTATCCCAAGAGAGATGTATGCTGTAGACAACAAAGCCAGAGGGGCAGAACCATCAAAACTGTTTGACCCCAGACAAGGTTTGCTAGGTTTTAGTCTTGCTTTGATTCAGTATTTCCTGACTATGTCCCCATTCTTCTATTCTGTATCATAATACATTTGAACTATGTAATATGCTTTTAATATAATGGGGGATTACATTTAAGACATTGTCTTGTATCTCAAAAGAAACTTTAGACTAAATGCATATGAGTCATGGTATGGCCATGAACCCATGGTGGTTAGGGACTTGAAAGTCAGGGCTTAAATGAAAATATTCCCCATTAGCTTGGGTATTTGAACACTTAATCAGTTGGTGGTGATGTTTAAGAAAGTTTGGAGGTGTGACCTTGCTGGATGAAGCACCCCACGAAGGACAGGTTTTGTGTATTTATCTCCAGTTTGTTCTTTCTGATTACAGCTTGTAAATGAGGATGTGAGCTCTCAGCTTCCTGCTCCTGCCTCTGCGCCTGCCTCTTGTTTGTAGGTTTCCCTCCATAATGGACTCATTCTCCACTGGAACTGTAAGCCCAATAAAACTCTTCTTTCTATAAAGTTTTCTTAACTACAGTGTTTTATCACAGCAATAGAAGAGTAACAAATGCATTAGGTTATTTTTTATTAA
The DNA here is from genome assembly GCA_019843815.1 of Montemys delectorum. Classification (NCBI taxonomy): domain Eukaryota; kingdom Metazoa; phylum Chordata; class Mammalia; order Rodentia; family Muridae; genus Montemys; species Montemys delectorum. The sequence continues at coordinate 16,177 of JADRCD010238748.1, forward strand.
GTAATTACATTCTGTTAAATAAATTCTAATTCCACAAAGTTAAAATAGTAAAAAAATCAATAGGATACAGCCTTGATACATCATTTATACTATTGCAATATTGAAATGATTCATTTATTATAACTTTGTGATGGGTGTCATGATTGAAATTCCAAAGGTCAATTTCTTTTGAATAACTCAATTCCATTATTATAGATCATCAAAAATAATTGCAAGCTATTCATGTTACAGACATTGGCATTCAAAATAAAGATTGCAAAGTAAGTCAGAGTGTCTAGAGGAAATGACATTTTTAAAAAGTTAAATAAGAGAAAATAAATTAGTCAATAAATGGGCAAAAAATTTAACACTTTTCAAAGTAAGAAGCATAAATGTTCAATAATATATGAGGGGGGAAAAGCCTGTTTGACAATCTTAACCTGAACCACAAAGAAAATTCAAATTAAAACTGTGCCTCAAGTCCATTTTACCCAAGTCAGAATGCCTATCAAGAAAAAAATAAGTTTGGGCATAGCTACAGGAAAATAAGAAACATTTATGTACTATTTGGTAGAATTTAAGTTAGTCCAGACACTATGGAAACAGTATGGTGGTTTACTAAAAGACTAAACATATAAATACCATATGATCTGGTTAAGTCGCTCCTGGATACATAAGCAAACAAATCAGTGCCAACTTACAATATAAATACCTACATAGCCAAACATATTGTGACAGGCACTATTTAGAACAGCCAAGTCAGAAAATCAGTATAGGTACCCAGTGACAGATGGATGGAAATAGAAAATGTGATGTGTGTATTTTATTCAGCCATAAAAATATGCTATCTTTCAGGGAAAAAAAGATGCTATGTCAAAGAAGCCAGCTTCACAAAGATAAATATCATGTTTTCTTGGTCATGTAAATTTTGTGGGAGGGGGAATAAGGTAATGGTATTATAAGATATGGAAGAGCAAGAAAGTAGAGGGGATAAGAAAGGCTAATAAAGATAAGAAGAGAATCTGATTCAAACATATTATATACATGTATATAAATATAAACAACTCATTACTTTGTACAACTTATATGTATTACTGTAAAAATGGTTTCTGTATTAACCACAAAGAATCAAGCAAGAAGCCGCTGCTATCCCATGAATCTGAATGTGGGTTTGGTACTTTGGCTTGTGCATAGATAACTGAGTCTACAGAGGAAAGAAAGAATGCTGTTTGCTTCTTTTCCTTCTCACACATACAGCTCCCAAGAAATGCTACTTACTGACTGGCGCTCTAAACAGGACCCAAAGCGCCTAACTGCCTAGACTACCCTACTTTCCAACCACAGCTGAGACAGTGAATTGTTTGGGTTCTGGAGTCTCTGGTCCTATGGACCTAGTTCAGAAGAAGTACTATATGTATTAGTAAGATATTAGATAATTAATAATTAATAAAAATATGTATTAATAAACATATTAGAATATATAAACATACTTAATTAAAAAGTTAACATCTAAATAAGAAAAATTAGGCTTTCTGAATTTCATATGAATTTTAAATGAGATGTAAGTTGCCATACCATATAAAGATCTGTCATACTATGTAAGCATCATAACTGGCTACTTCTGAGCTGAATGTGAATAATTCATCATCTTGTCTTCAAATAAGGAGATAAAATAAACTTAGACATTCAGGACCTCAACTTCCAACTATTTGGTTTTTATCAAATACAGTGTACTCAACCAACTTATACACTGATTCTGTCCTCGTGGGAGAGAGATGGCTACTTTTTTAATTATTTCAGAATTTCACATATAAGTACATTGAGGTTAGAGTATTCCTACCCATTCCTCTCCCATTCAAATCCTTCTACTCTACCCACTCCCTCCTGACTTCATAACCTCTTCTGATATAATTATTGTTGTTATACACACATATCTAGGAAATGTGCATACATACACACAACCTACCAAATTCAACTTGTGTTGCCCATGTGTACACATGTCTATAACTGGCCAGCAGAATAGAATGCTCATCCATGAAGAAAAATGATTCTCAGTATCCACTGATTGTCTGTGTAAGTCTTTATGTAGGAGCACAGCTTTGTGAGCTTTTGTTCCATCCATGTTGGCAAGTTAACTGGTGGAGTTATTGCAGGTATTGTGCAAGTGACCATCTTGTTGTAATTTCATGAGTGCAACATCCTTGTCATCTAAATTTTAGGTGTAGGGGTTGTGCTATAGTTGTCCCATTTGAGAGCTGGACAACATTGTCACTTACTCTCAGCATTTTGACTAGATATGGATCTCTGTAATAGTCTCTGCATTCTGAAAAAAAAACACATCTTTTTTGAGGAATAAGACCTGTACTAACTATAGCTATGAGTATAAGAATTAAGAATGTAATTTAGAAATTATAGGAACTTGGGAGTAGTAGGTTCTCCTCTGGGGTCTAGCACCCTCTTATCCCACACATCTGGGATTAAAACAAAAGCATATTCATATAACATAACTGGGTTTTTAGAGAAACTATAGTTCTCACCATGTTTCTGTATGTGTTCATGCATGCATGTGTGTGTGTGTCTGTGTGTGCATGTGTGTATATGTATGCTTGCATGTGTGTGTGTTTGTGTGTGTGTGTGTGTGTGTGTGTGTGTTTGTGTGTGTGTGTGTGTAACAAGGAGAGAAGCTCACTGGCTTATTTGGCATCTAAAGTTGTTTGGCTTGATTAATACCTTGTGCTAACTTCCTGAAAGAATCCAGATAACCCCTGATACAATTCTGACCATCTTTGACAATTTCTGTGAAACTAAATTTCACTAGCAAAACATAACAAAGAAGGAAACAAATTCTCATTTCTGCATCGTCTTCTCCAGTTGTGAGGCATGGAATTAACTTGGGAGGATGGGAGCTGAGAGGGCAGGGTCCCAGATTTGGGTTTGGTTCTAGATGACAATACTGCAATCATGCCTAATGATGGAGTGGTTATAATTTGACCAAGAAGTAAGAGGCGTGGCATGAGCAGATGGAGAAAGGGGAGACACTCTTTTTGTTTTTGTTTTTTTGGTTTTTGTTTTTGTTTTTATTAACTCTTGTCATCGTCAAATAAGAGAAATGAGGCCAGAACAAAATCAAAACCAGGCGATTGTAAATGTGATCTCATTAGCATTGTTTCCACTCTGTTTTCACCATGAATTATCTTCCAGCATACATGGACAAAGAGTACTGCTTTATTAAAGGGGACTGTTTTCCCAAAAAAGGAACACAGTGTTTTGAAGGTGAAAATTATATGCCATGTACTATTAAAGGACTGGGTATTTCCCTTTGCATCAGTGTGATTTGGTTGTCACTATGTGAAGAAAACCAAAAACAATAACCATTTCAGTCAAATTGGAGTGTTTTCTTATTTGATGCGTTTTTACATCCTTCTTGAACTTAATCCGACTATTTAGTCTTTTGAGCTGACTTTATTTAAGCCTATTACAAAAGCAGTTCCCTAAGGCCATCAACATAACCTCATTGTACACAGTCTTTGTGTCAAAGAGTGTTAAAAGATAAGCAGTTATAAATGGACAAGTCTGGTAGAAGCAGCCAGAAAGAAGGTAAAACATAATGTGTGATGGGGACCAGTAAGCTCTTGAGGTGAGACAATGAATGATGTTAACTTAAATCAGAGATTCTAAATATATACACGCTTAAGTCAATTATTCTATGAGGTTTTATTTGTAATATTTGTAATGTTCTCTAGAAGACCAATACATAGGTAGATTGCTAGGAAGACACTAAAGATGGCCAAGAGAGGGCTTTTATATCACACATATCCAAGGAGTACATATTAACAAATGAGATACTGGAGAACCACAAATGTATGTCTGCACAGGAAGAATGGACAAAAGGATATACTATGGGACCCATTGTGACCCACTGTGTGAGAAAACTGTCAATTAAGGTCTAAGTCCACCATGACTGGATAGCCTCTGGGCTCGGTGCAATATAGGAGACTCCCTTTTTTGATTAGAGCTTTTCCTTAGTCCTGGGAATTTTAACCCCACATACTCATACTCGCCTCTACTTGAGGAATGTCACATTGCCTAAGTTAGTTTCTAGGACCAATTTTCTTTCTCCTGACAAAATCTGTTCAGTTAGCACCTGAGATTCCTGATATGCTTCCCATGATAATGAGGCATTCCAGGTACCCTAAGCCCCCAGCCAATGACCTTTGCTCATTCTGCCTTAGTCCCTCAAAACTTTACACACCTACAATCACCCTAAGTAAAATTGATCTGCCTACTGATAAGTGGTCCTGGTGTGGTTATTCACTGTACGCACTCACAGGGCTTCAGAATCCCCTGTCTCTGCTTCCAGTGCCCTAGTAGACCGAATTGGCTAATGATCCACACAAGAGCAGAGGAGACCCACAACACACTAGAACTTCCACAGTAAGTTATTTTTTCTTTTGGGGTGGAAGGTTGCAAGGGCAGAGGGTGTGTACTAAGAAATGAGGAGATGAGTGGGATTGGGGTACATAATGCAAAATTCACAAAGAATCAATAAAAAGTTAAATAATGAAAAAATCATGTTGCAGAAGTGAGTAACTGCTCTTTTTTTTTTTTAATCTTTCCAAAAATATTTTATTTTTTTCTCAGATTCTCTCAACCCAGGGCTTAGAAAGAATCAAAGAGTAGGCAGAGAATATAAGAACCAGGGGATGAAATCCCACCCAGAGAGAGCTGATCTTTCAGGAGTGCTGCCACTCCTAAGTTCACAGGTGAGACTACCACATTTGCTCAAATAACAGGCCAAAGAGGAACCTGCCAGGAGCCCACAGGGCACAGGAACCTCGAAGCAGGCAGGGACAGGACCCTTCTGATTTCCAAAGGCACCCTGGAGCTAACCCCATGACACAGCTCTCCACATCCAAATTCTGCCCAGAGAGAACTGGTCTCCCATAAAAGAGCCAACAGTCTAAATTTCATTTTATAGCATTAATAGCCATGTTGTGAGCTCAGGGTATTTCATTTAATGTGCAGTCCAGTGCAGAGCACTATTGAAACATGAAAGATATGCAATCCAGGATGAGCATTTCAAGAGATTGTCCATGCCCACATATGGCGGCAGAGTTCCACTGACTCACTTTCATAAAGAAACCATAAAGGAAGCCCTGCAGAGGTGGCGCACGCCTTTAATCCCAGCACTTGGGAGGCAGAGGCAGGCAGATTTCTGAGTTTGAAGCCAGTCTGGTCTACAGAGTGAGTTCCAGGACAGCCAGGGCAATACAGAGAAACCTTGTTAAATTTTCTTGTTGCTTTAGTTTTCCAAGGAAACTTCCTATCCACTTTTCACTTATGAAGCTATATTATTAATTAAACAGAAGCAGGAAAAAATGGATGACCTGAGTTTAATTTGCTAATATTCCTGGCTCCTATCCTAGTTTCCTTGAAGATATAGCTAAATATATCATCAATTATTCAGTTTTGGTTGAAAAATAAAAGAAACCAGTCTTTCATATAGAACATAGGTGATCTGCTTAACACATATGTTCACTTATGCATAAAAACTAGTGGGTGGGATTTCTCTGCAGTCTTTAGTGTGTGTATGTGACTGTGTGAATAGCATATTTATTTTCTATCAATAATGACTGGTGGCTCTATAGGTACAATTCTTAATTATCTGCCATCTAAGTATTCATTTTTCTCTACTGAATACCACCCATTTTAGAAATTTCTAGGTAGATTTGTATGTTTCACTCATTTCATTCGTTCTTAAAAATAATAATTCATTAATTCTTGAGAATTTCAGAGAATGTATTTGATCACATTCATAAACCTCCTCATTATCCCGTACTAACTCTCACCTTTCTCCCCATCTATCTTTGAATCCCATCCCCATGGAGTCCAGTTTGAGTACTACTTATGCATTTAATTTTTTTACACATAGTGAAATGTCCAATTTTCTAATGCGCATTCTTAAAGTGAATAATGATAATAGCCAAATCAAATGCCATCACCACGCATGTGAGAAATGTACACCTGAAAAACAGATGTTTCTTTTGAAATTATATTAGATCTCTTTAAAAAATTAGAGATCAACACTCAAAAAGAAATCTCTATTTTTTCATCTCATCTGAATTATGTGCATTGGGGTTTTTCTGGTAATGTTAAACATTCCTCATTCTATCTTTTTTATTATTGAATATTAATTTCTATTTTAACCCAACAAAATGAGATAAATGTAAAACATTATCATTGGCAATACTGTTTCTATAGGAACCTTCACCTTTAGAATGATCCAAAGACAACTCTTTTCTTGGGCTCCTCCATAGAAGGGGCTGACATTGGAAAAGTCTTCATTCAGAATATATATATATATATATATATATATATATATATACACATACATATATATATATATATATATACACATACCCAGGTTAGTTTGACGCCAATCTTTGGCAATCTAATTACTATGTATCTATAACCAAATAAATGATGTGCTATAAAGGCACCTAAACTTCTATGGACAATATTTCTTGATTAGTTTATTCAGAAAATTAAGGAGGGTACCTACTTACTTTGATCAATCTGTAGACAATCAATGAAACACGTGGCATGCTCAGTAAGCTCTTTCCCCACAGCCTTTAGCCAGAGTTCAAACAGAGGTTTTTTTAAAGGTCTAAAAGTGTGAACTCTTCTCTACCTGTATAGTTATAGGAAAGCATAAGAGCACTAAACAATGGCCACTTCTCACATACAACACATTATAGACCACAGAATGAATGCTTTAAAGTCATCTAAAAGTATTTACTAATTTGCCAGCATCTGGCTCTGTGAGTAAAGGAGCTTAGCACAAGGTCTGATGACCTGAGTTCATTTTCTATAAAGATAAAGTGCCAACTCCACAGAGCTGTATTCTGGCCTCCATATGCAAGCTGTGGTGTGCGTTTGCACAAATACACACACATATACACACACACACACACAATAATATCTTCAAATGGGTCTTGAACAATAAATATATGAATGTATTTCTATTCATCCTTTCATGTTTGCTTCAATACAAAAATATAAATGCACCACGGATCACTCAAATCATGAGAGAAATATAAGCATATAAAAACATGTAAAACTGTGTGAACAATTCCAAAAACAAGGACCTTGAAAAATAAAAGGAAGACAACAGAAATGAATGAAATTAGATATAAGAAAAAAATAAACATATGAAGCTGAAAAACAGAGATTTCAATGTAGACATTTAATAAGACATCCCACAAATAATTAAAATATGTTTGAAAAATTAAAAAGGAAGAATGTCAGTGCATTTATGGAACTGAGGTTATATATGCAAAGTTCTTCTCCTTTAAATAGCAATTATTAGTTTCAAGGAATAATGTATTTTGTACTCCTAGAAACTTAATAATAAAACTATAAGAAACTAGACAATGTGATCTCTACACGTTTTGCCACTATTATCAAAGTATTATTTAGTAAGATAGAAATGAATTGTTAGTTAAAACCCATTAAATTAAGAAAATTTAACTGGCAATATTTTAAAAATGAAACTTGTTTCCTTAGTATCATTGCCAATAAAACCTTTTGTCCCTGTTCACTGCTAACTTGCTGATGTCACTCCCAGCTTTATTTTGGAAACCATTAAAATTATTTTCATAATTTCAGACATACAAGTTATCAAATTGATTGAATCATTATTCTTTTGATTGGATTATTTGATTCATAATTTAAATTTATATTTCTTGACAAAACTATTGTTCATCATGCTAAAGTTATACTATCTTTTTTTATATAACAATGACCATTTGGGGAATTAAATAAAAAATGTATGTTGAACTTCTAGTTTCATAATACTCTTTCTTATGTATAATTAAACTATTCAGCTACCTACAGGATCTATTTAAACTTATGAGAAGTGTTTCAGATTTTAATGAAACCCACCAAAATATTTATATGTAATGTTAATTTCTTATGGCTAAGACAAGTTAAGATGTATGCTCTGTGAGGGACCGGATCAACCTCGGTGATCCCTCAGCCCATGGGAGAAATCGGGGTCCCGGTAATCAGGCGGGCAAGGAGTTGACGAAGAAAAAAATGGCAGACAGACACGACACAAGGAAGTGCAGAGTCTGAATGTATATTCTTAAAATTGGGCATCAGACCTTTATGGTCATTACAAATGAAAAAGAAAAGTCAGGCAGCAACGGGTCTAAAGCAGCAGCTGCCGCCTCTGGACCAGCGCTGCACCCCTGGGCTCAGAGCACTAGGCAGTTCAGGGCCCGGCTGAGCTACTGACTGCAGGAGGGTAGAGGTTCAGCTAAGATGTTGATGAAGGTCAGAGAGTAACGTCTAATTTTGTTTAGCTATTAGTAAATCATTCCTTGTGGGGCACCTAGCACATGAGACCTTCTATCAACTATTGCAAGGACAAGTCTGGAACACATCTGAGTTAGGAAATGCCAAAGAGTTCCAGGAGGCTAATAACTTCCTGGAAGCTTTCCGCCTCTGGTGGGCTGCTGTCACACAGACTCGACTGGAGTGGGCGTGGCAGTGCTCCTTTTCAGGATCACAGACATGCATAAACATGCTCAGAAAATAACAAGCAGGATATGATATTTTATCCTTTGTGATATATTAGTGTTTGTGAGTTTGTTGTTATAGAATACTGTGTGTGAGACAAAGTATTCACATAAATGCTACCATTTTCCAGGAAGGCCAACAGATGATACATATGCTGTGAAAGAGATCTCAGAAACAATTCACAATAGCCTCAAAAAATTACAGTATCTGGTAATAAACCTAATGAAGGATGTGAAAGACATCTACAATGAAAAACTTGAATCTCTGACTAGAAATACTGAGAAAGATGGATAGATATCACATGCTTAGAAACAGGTAGAGTTGATATTATGAAAGTGGCCATTCAATCAAAGCTATTAATGCTATCTCTATCAAAATAGAAAAAGAACATTCTAAGATTCCTATGGAAGGCCCCCTCATGCCTAAAATCCAAGACAATAAACCAGAGCAAAAAGAAAAATACTGGAACCATTACCACATCCCAAATTCTGATTAGACATCTAGTGAAAACAAAACCTTATACCACAACTTGGCCAAAGAAAACTTGTTTGGATGTAGAAGTAATATTAAAGGAATAACCATATTTTAAAATCTCTAAAATGAAGCATTAGCCATTATAGCATCCAATTCCAATAACACTACTGAAGAAAGCCCAAGAAACATTTTGAAAATGTTGTAGTCATGAAAAAGTATAGACAAACACCCTTACACACCACAAGCTGTTGTGCAGATGCCCACAACAACCCATTTAATTGTTCTTCTCTCCAATCTTCTGCTCAAAATGAGAATGATAATAATATTCAGGAGAATGAGGCAGGAAGATTTCAAGTTTTGAGGCCAATGGGGCAAATTAACAAAACTCTGATTTAAAACTAAAGAAGCAAAAAGGAAGAGGAGGAGGAGGAGGAAGAAGGGGAAGAAGAAGTAAAAGGAAGAAGATGAGGAAGAGGAGGAGGAAGAGGAAGGAGAAGGGGAAGAAGTACAAGAGGAAGAGGAAGAGGAGGAGGA
>JADRCD010238748.1:25846-43411 GCA_019843815.1 Montemys delectorum
CAATAAATCTTTGCTGTGAGGTTTGGGCTGATTGCCAATAACATTCGATGTGATTGGGGGAGGAGGCGGTGGTGGAGGAGGAGGTTGTTTTAGGGAATGTTCACTCAGTTTTAAAGCCCTAAGCTTACCATTAAGAGGACCCTGTGTCCAAATCCAAGGCTGTACCACAGGAAAAAAACAAAATCAAAGGGAATGTTATTGGCAATCAGCCCAAACTTCACAGGAAAGATTTATTGAGGTTATGGTTGTGACCCATGTAGCCTGGTGTTTAGTGAAGAGTTAGTACATGATGTGTGTTGTCACTTGCTTTTAATAAAAATAACTTGAAGATAGGACATTTTTAAATTTCAATATTTTTACAAAAAAGTTAGCATAAATGATTTCATTGTTCACTGTAAAACATACTTACACTCACTGGTTTGAACATTTTTAACAAGATGAATCATTGATACTAAAGGTAGATTACCTTAAATAGAGTTCTTAACCACAGTCAAAATAAGTTATGGAAATTATTCAAGATCTTTCAGTAAATAGCTCAAAACCTTTGGAGATATTATCCCATCTGCATCTTGCCAACATTTTAATTAGCCTTCAGTGCTGACCCCATCAGCTCCACCCATCCTGTTCCACCAGGCGATGCCAACCTCAGGCTGAGTCTCTTAGCAGCAACAGAGAGGAACTCGATTCAGCAGGAGGGAAAAATGAGAACTTGGGTTCAAAGCCTGGCTGAATAATGCCACATCTGAACACAGGCCCAGTTACTGACTTGCTGGAAACGGTTTATGGAAAAATGCTAATTTAAAAGGCAAATTAAACACATTAACGATTGTGACTGGCAGTGAATGCTCAGAGGCGAGGGTACCTCTAAGAGCTCTATAAACACGCAGTAATGTTGGGCTCATTTCTGTTTCACTCCACAGAGCTTTCTTTCAGCTTGAAAGCCTAGTTTTAAGAATAGATATATAAGTTTGTTGTTTAGTCTTGTCAGTGTGTGTGTGTGTGTGTGTGTGTGTGTGTGTGTGTGTGTGTACAGATTCACAGATGTCACAACATGCTGTGGAGGTCAGAAGACAATCTTGAGTGTCTGTTTTCACGTCCAGCCTTATATGAGACAGGTTCTTTCTGCTGTCCACTACCATCTACTCCAGGCAAACTGGCCCACGAGCTTTCAGGGATTCTTCTGTCTCTTGCAGAAATGCATTATCAGGCCTGAGTTTATGTTGCTCCCACTGATTCAAACTCAGGTTCTCATAATTCCACAGCAAGTGCTATGCCCATTTGTCTAGCTCTCCAGTACAAACTCTACCTTTTTAAATGCAGAGCCTCTTAAGGTAAGGAGGAATTCAATGAACAGGTATTCAAATGACCCACAGCTTGGGCACAAGGGATTTGATCAAACCTTTATGCAACCCAGTTGCTCACTATGTCATTACAGGGAGAGACACTTATTCCAAAGGCACTGTGGGTAATGTCACAGAAAAGTCTGTTGGTCTCAAAATCTATTGGAATCTTCAGAAATCATGTCCCATGCAATTCTCATATTTTAGGAGCTATGGAACACACTTAACAGTCAAGCAGTGGAAGAAGGCTAGAGTGACTTTGAGAAAGTGAGACCCATACACATGGCCCTTTAAGCACAACACTCAACGGGGAGCTCATTTGCTCTGGCCTAAGTTTTTAAGTCAGAAACTTAGTCTTGGGCCCTCCCTCTATATCTTTTCCCCCTAAAGCTTACCCTGTCTACGTAAACACCTTTTTAAGTTGTCAGAGAGTACACTCAGACTGATCACTGACTAATTCTTTCCTTCACTGACAAGCCACATATGGATTCTTTGTAAATCATGGTTGTTTTCTTGGAAACAGTCTCTTATCTGTAGCAGGCTCTTAGCTTCCACTCTTGCCAGCTGAGGTATAGCGAAGCCTTGCTAGTGTTTCAGGTCACATCGCTGCTTTCTTCAACACCTCCCATAATGGCCCTTCCTAAGAAATCTAGGCTTGGCCAGTGCTATGAACGTGCCTCATGATCTTGTGTCTTTTGAACACCTGACATCCTCTCCCAGTTGCTCTTCACCTGATATCAGCAGGTGACACTTCTGTGACACTGAGTCCTCTGCTGTTCATGAACACTTGAACATGTGTACTTCACTGTTCTTCTACTACATCTCTGTGGCTCACTTCCTTAATCCTAAAATCTTGTTATAAAATAATATGAAAAGGAATAACATATAGCAAAGAAATTCCCCATCATCCTTAATCACTGTTGTCTAACTTCCCTAAGGAAACACAAATAGGTGTCTGTTTACTTTAAATATAGTACCAAACTACACAAAGGAAATGATTCCAGCAAAGATCAAGTTGATGAACCACTGAGTTTATTTGGGTAATTTACAACGGAACAAAGAGTACCATGGACTCAGATTTACACCAGGCAATTTCATCACTGAAAGTCCACCACAGTGAAAGCAATGGCTCACAAAGGCAGCATGCCTGGATTCTTCCTGCTAACTTGCAGGCATCCCTGCCTAGTGAAGAATCTCCTCTCCCAGACATTGTTACCATTTACATAAGTAACAGGAAGGGTCCTTGTCAATTCTGAAAATGTTAAGAGCTTCCTGTGCCTTGTAACAACAGTAACTGAAAGAATGAAGGGTCTGATTTGGCTGAGAAGCCATTGTGGAAGGTCTAGAGGCAGCATCACAGTTGGGAAACAGAGGGATGAAAGCCAGGGCTCCTCTTGTCTTCTCCTTTTAATCCTGTCTGGCAGTGGACCCTCTATCTCTATTCACCTAATCTAGGAAATCCACTACAGACATGTACAAAGGTTTTTGTCTCCAAGGGGCGTCTACATCTCATCACAGTGACAGTTGATAGAAACGATAAACTATGGCACCTTGTCAGCCTCGCTTACTTATTGTCTTCTTTTAAATTTTATTTGTTATCTGGACGGTGGTGGGGCATGCCTTTAATCCCAGCACTTAGGAGGCAGAGGCAGGCAGATTTCTGAGTTCGAGGCCAGCCTGGTCTACAGAGTGAGTTCCACGACAGCCAGGGCTATACAGAGAAACTGTGTCTCGAAAACAACAACAACAACAACAACAAAAATATTTGTTTTATTCTTTAATCCTTTTTTATAGTCCAGACTTCATCCCATACCTCCTCCCGCCCCTATCCCCACTCCTATCTCCAAGAGGATGTCCCCACCCCACCAGGTCACCACACTCCCTGGGGCCTCAAGTTTCTTGAGGGCTAGGTACATCTTCTCTCACTGAGGGTAGACCAGGCAGTCCTCTGCTGTATATGTTTTGGGGGCCTTGGACCAGCTAGTGTATGCTGCCTGGTTGGTGGCTCAGTGTCTGAGAGATCTCATGGGGCCAAGTCAGTTGAGACTGCTGGTCTTCCCATGGGGCCATCCTTCTTAGATTCTTCCAGCCTTTCCCAAATTCAACAACAGGGGTCACTGTCTTAAGAGCCTCCTACCTGCCTCTGGGAGGAAATGTCTCAATGTAGAGAAAATGGCTTCTTCCAGCACTCATTGATAATCAGTGTGTTACATATGTATACCTTGTTGGTTGGTTGCTTCTTTCCCTAGAATGGAGCTCATGTAGATATGCACACTTGTTTCATGGCATATCTACCTCTTAGAATAGAGTCTGGCATAAAGAAGATCCTCAATAAATATTATAAAATAAATGTATGTGCCCTACCCAGAATTCACAGATGTGCAATTATTTAATACTTAGTTATATAACATAGGATGTCACTTGGATTTTAAAATAAAAATCCATTACACACTGGAAAAGACAACTATTGCACATTACAGGTCCAAGATGAACCTTAAAAAACACTTTGGATGAGAGATATGTGTGATATTGAAGCCGCAAAACAAGACCAGGCTGAAAATGTATTTTCCAAAGAACAGGAAGTCCTATATCTAAGTGCATATTCTTGTTTCAGTTACGAAGGTTCTGCTAAGCAGAGTGGAGTAGACATTATAGATGGTGATAACATACCCAAATTCTCAATACTGAAGTTCTACACTCTTACCACTCTGCAGGATCACCTGAAATCAGAGAGGGTAAGTAAGAATATCCAATCTTTGGACATTGCAATATGACGCTGTAATTGACAAATATGTCAGGCCACAGTCTCAGGTTCCCAGGACAGATGCCACCAGTTGGGCATGCCTTGAGGGATGGTTGACAGAACTGCAGTCGGCCGAATCGACTGTGGCATCTGTTGGCATTAATGAACTCAACTCTTTTGTTCATTCTTTTGGGACACCTTGGCACATAAGAGGTCTTTTTTCTTTGCATAACTTCTGGATGACACAGAAACTGCAGTGACTATAATATATGGCAGTAGAGAACTCAAGCAAGGGGGAGAAGCTGGGCAGACAGCAGCCACATTACAATTCTCACATAAGAAGGTAGACTCTGAGTTAAACAAAATGAAGTGGGTGATAAGGAAGGATGCCAAGCTACACACTATGGGAGAACAGTCAGCTCAGTGTTCTTGAGTTGACTGGGGAAAAATGAATCCACGTGCTAACTGGCCCAAGAAGAGCCAGAAGGCAAGGATTAAATAGAGGATCGGTAGAAAGGATAACTTAAAATATCAGGACTGCAGATTTTAAGAGGACCCAGGAGAAAATTCTTATTCCTGGACAAATGCAAGCTATGAGGGGAGGGGGATAAGAGTGACTTTGGAGGTGGAATGAGGTGGCCTGAGGTACTGTTGGTTGCATTATCTCTAGCTATTAAGGATGGACAGTAAAGGAGCAGAGTTGAAACAATGAGCTACAAATCCAGAAGTTATAGAATAACTTGGTAGCATAGATAGCTGCAGGGACAAGATTCGACCCTAATAATATAGGTTTTAATCCTAAAAGTAAGTCTCCCAGTTCCTCAGCTCTACCCGGCAGATGTGTATCTCAGATACTGATTTCCTCCAGAAGTTTAACCATGTAAAATGCATACAAAGTAAGAATATTTATGAGAGGGAAATAGTCCCAAATGTAAGAAAAAGTAAGTTGTTAAATTTATTTAAAACTTACATCTCCATTAAACTCTTTTCCTACCTTCCCCAGAACAGTACTAAATATTTTCCTACAGGAAGCTGCCTCACACTTTATAAAGTTAGCTTTGGTTGCCCTAATGATGCCAACATTTCGCTCTCTCCATTTTATTTACAAGGTCTCAAAATTGAAAACTCACTTACAGACACTAATTTATTCTAAACATCCTTATAAAAGTGCCCCCCCACTCTACCTTTAAATTATATTACTGTTTAATCCACTTCCCACTGATAAGTATCTGAACTTGAGCACCTTTGTCTCACTGCCTCTAACATCCAGCCCTGGCCAACACAGCAAAACCACCATGCTTCAGGTTGCCTGGCAACAGGTCTGTGTCTCCTGGCAGAACTTGTCAGCAACTCGTTCTGATTTTCAGTGACTATTACACTGAGTCTCACTGACTGACTCCTCACCTGGCGTGGCTTTCTAACAGCCACCTTTCCTGGCCCTCCTCATTCTAATTAAAATTTGTGTTGTGTTTCCATAGCACTTTGTGTACTGCTGTGGAGGTTGCTACCGGCTTTATTATACATTGCTTTCCAGGTGGCCTATTTCATTTTAGACTCGCCATATCTTGAACCCCAGAGGTGTCTCTAATGTTGGGAATGTAAACAGGCTGATGAGGGGTGGTCCAGGGGCCACTGCATTTAAATCACTCTTAAATCATAGCATGTGTATTTTTCATTCATTCCATGTAAATCTAAATCTAGCCCTGTTTAAATACTCTCTCCACATACTGGGAAGGAGGTTGCTACTCGATCAGTTATGTTGACTGTACAGAGCACAGCTGGTGCCCATTGTAGAGATGATGCCTAATTGCTTCCACAACTTTCTGTCCTAAGCAAGTTAACAAGAGTACACAGAGACAAATGTTTTGCAGTTTGTGGTCAGTCTAAAGGATTCCCACCTCAGCGAGAACTTGGGAGGAACCTAGAAAAGCCAGACATGGTACAGACTCCTTAAAAATAACATCTGTGGGGTATGAACAATGACTAAAGCAGCGGGTTCAGGAGAGAGCAGGGCTGGCTGGAGAAGTGGGGGTATCTAATCTTGCACTTAGAGAAATGTCAGGTGATTATATTACTTAGAGATGTGTCAGGTTACCAAGTATAGTTCCCTTTTCTATCAGAATTCATTTAACATGGGCCTAAACTTAAGCTGCAAGTTGAAAGGGCAATGTCTAAAGAGGTCATTGTGTATCCTGCTGTTTGAATATAACTCCCCATCTACACCTGGTTGTCTAACGCAGATTATCAACCTTTACCCTTAAAGTGTCTTTATTTTTTTGACTATCAATTACATTAAATTTAATGAAGGCTAAAGAAGACACAGTTAGTCATACTATAGGGCGATTCTAGCCCTCCAAAAGCACAGAGATCCCAGAGAGTCACAATGTCAAGGTATCTACATACAATCCATGCATATGATTATGAGCAAGAAAAGTTCTAAAACTTCCCATTCAACATCCCTTCATCCCAGCACACGAATGCCCTAGAGACAGAGGCGCTGGCAACCTCTGTGTTTCCATGTCTAAATTTCCAGAGGAATATTATACACAGGGTAAACTATAGGAGAACCTGAAACAAGAGACTTGTTTCCAGCTCTGCCTTCTTCCAGGCTTGATTCTTTTGTCTTGTTAAACTTTGTTTTCCTTCCATCTTTCTATGATCTACCACTATCAACAGCATCAAAGCTGTTTCTAAATCCCACAAGAGCTTGTTCCAATCCCATTCCAATCTGAAAGAGCCATGCATGATCTTGGTTACGAAGATGATATATATGTACCACAGAGTAGCTCAGAACAAACATGGGGCATGCAAGAAGTTCTAGATGCTTGCTGACCAATGTAATTAACCTTAATCCCATTTTAACAGTTTAGAACCCTTGAAGTTTTGACTGTTCAGACCCATTAATGAAACAATCTGAGGGAGAGAGAATGCTACTTTAAGGTGTAGGGAAATGTTTAAATAGAGTTAAATTAGATCCTTTTTATAGCACCAAAGTTTTGTTCTTCAAAAATTCATGCAACAAATGCTGCATCTATAACCCTCTACTTACCTATCCCAGCCATTCTGTCCCTGCCTGTGAAAAATTCCTTTTACATTTCCCCAGTATCAAGAAAAAGAGCTGTGTGTATCTGCATCCATTCCCATCGTCTTCCAGTGGAAGCTCTCTGATGGTGACTAGGGTAGGTACCAATCTATGAGTACAGCAGAGTATCATTAAGAATCACTTTGGTCAGTCATGTTTGGTTCTACCCTAGGTCTCTAGGCCATCCGGCTTCCGGTCCCTGGCCATCCAGGTAGTGTCGGGCGTAGATTCCCTCTCACGGCATAAGTCTTAAATTAGAGCAGTTATTGGTTGGCCACTCCCACAAGTTCTGAGCCACCATTGCCACAGCACATCTTGTATGCAGGACAGATTGTAGGTCGAACCCAAGAAGCGGAGAGGATGGAAGAATTGTAGGCACCAGAGGGGTCAAGAACACCAGGTGAACACAACCCACAGAACTAACTAAACAGGGCTCATAGGGGCTAACAGAGACTGAAGGAGCAATCACAGAGCCTGCGTGGGTTTGCACTAGGTCCTCTGCACATATGTTGTGGTTGTTTAGCTTAGGATTTTGTGGGACTTCTAACAGTGGGAGTCAGGGTGTCTGACTCTTTTGCCTGCTCAGGACCCTTTTCCTCCTATCAGGTTGCCTAGTCCAGCCTTTCTGTGAAGGGTTGGGCCTGGTCTTATTGTATCTTGCTATGCTGTGTTGGGTTGATATCTCTGGGAGGACTTTTTTCTGAAGGGAAACAGAGGAGCAGTGAATCTGAGGAAGTATGAAGTGGGAGAGGGACTAGAAAGAGTAGAGGGCAGGGGAACTGTAGTCAGTATGTATTAATTCATTCATTCATTCATTAAATAGAAAAGGAGAGCCTCTTGGAGATCTGCCATAATTATCATATAACAGAAGCCTTTGTGAACCTGGCTGGCCCAGAGTCTTCCAAAACTCTCACACCTGGGATCTACTATTTGAATGACAAGGAATGAAGCACAATCATATTAGTTCTTGAATGCTATGGTGGGATGTGGATGTATCTTTTCCATGGTCTCTTTTCCTACCACTCAGCAAATTAAGAGGGACATAGTGAAGAGCAAAAACACAAGGAGGAGCCTGGGTCCCAGAATGGCCATCTCTTCCACATTAGATTTGAGCAGTAAATCATCACTGGTTATTAGGATGCAGGCTTCGGTGTCACGCCAAGTTAGATATCATGGCTAATGAGATGTGAAAATCAGTAGTGCAGTGACTAAGCATTATATTTTGAAAATCTTAAAGATTAAAGGACATTCTAAGAAACTTTTAGGAGCAATGCCTACAGCCAAAGACACCAATATTATGTTGCCAAATATCTTTTTAAAATATCTCATTTTCCTAAGATGTACAATGTCTGGCATCAAGGACAAAACCATATTCAAGGGCTAACTTGATTTTGCTTTTAAAAATAAATGTAACCTTCTGGGGGAAAATAGTTATTATCTCTTCTTCTAATTTAAAGAGAAATGAATCCCTTTATCCACTAATTAGCTCATTTGTCCTCTTACAAATGAGACTGGACAGGAAGGCCTGATGAACTATTCACAAGAGAAATGTTTGCTTGAAGTAATTGAAAGCAACACTGCCGGCTGCATCATGAACAAGTTAGTACCAAGCTACTGTTAAACCAGAACCACTCGCTTGATCAAAGCTTCAGATCTCCGTTCTCAAAGCCTGAAGCTTTGTTAGGGTTTTAAAGCAGGGCCAATATAATTGGAGAGGACTATAAAGCTTACAGGAGGATGTCTTTCCAGTTCTAAATGCAGTCTCCAGTGGCCCTGAATAACTACACATCATCACTGCTCTTTGCTTTTCCAAAATAGCGATTCCCAGTGCGTTGCGTGTTATGTGAGTCTATGTTCTGTTTCAAGTGATACCTACAAGCTGTTCTGAAAAGCATCCAACTCCCATCTTATAAATTCCACTGTGATCTACAGTTCACTCCACGTCTCTTCCACAACACCCCCCATCCCATATTATATACACACCATCAGTGCTTCCTTCCCTCCCTCACATCCTAACACCTTCATTTAATCACCTCTTAATCATTTGCCTGAAAACTAAACCCGCAGTCGCTTATTGTTTCCTTCCAGATGCTGCCGTGGAATGGCTCCCGGTAGACCTCACCTAGAATTCCAGCCATGCTCATTTGGCTGTGCACTCTGATCCCAGCGCTCCGAAGCTTTTAAGCATTTTCCTTCCAAGAAACCTCATAGCTAACACCATTATTTCCTCACAAAACATTGAACATCTGCAGACTGAAGCATCAAACCAGCAACAAGATTTTGCACAATTCTTCTAAGCTTGGATGAAGACTTTATCAGCCATCCTAGGCTATAAATCAACATTCTTTTCAGTTTCTAGTGAATAAACTGTAGTGGCAAATTTCAACTTCCTCTCAAAGGAATAATTAACAAACATGTACTTGCAGTTACTAATTAGTTTTTATGTCTCCCGGCTATGTGAACTAAACTTCCCTTTGGAAAACCAAAGTCTTACATACCATCAGTTTCCTCTAAAGTTCAAGTTTATTCTTTGTATATACAGTTGATTTAATTGAAGAAATAAACTAAAATATTCCACTGAACTGCTTATTGTAAGTATGTACTTTGTAAAGTTTACCAAAATTATTTATTCCTAGAAGATATTGATAGAAACAACAAAAATATAAGCAATCTATATTATCTTTCAAAAATTAATTATGACCCTGGACTTACTTGTTCTACAATCTCAGTAAATGATGACTCTTTTTAGGGACCAGGAGAATAAGACTGAATCAAACCCATCCCTCTAAGTGCCCAGCTGTTTCCTGTATAGATCATAATGAGTTTTAGTCATGGCTTTTTCAGACTGGAGTTCTTAACATTTAACATGCATCTAAATCGCCTGCAGAGTTTGTTAACCCAGCTTTCCGGGGTCAGTTCCAGCGAGGGTGATTCATTAGGTCAGGCTGTGTCCGTGAATTTTAATTTCTAATTAGCTCACAGAGGTGATGCCAACATTGATCAGAGTACTACAAATTGAGAAACAGAGTTGTAGCTTAAGCCAACTTTGTAAAAAAAAAAAAATGTGTGATTGTGCTTAAGCAATATCTACCACTGTGAACTGAAATTAAATTGTACTATCAATCTAACATAGCAAAAGTTAAAAATTTCAGGTCCAGTGTTGGCAATAATATTAGACTATATACCATACTTTAAGTAACACTTCCAATTCTGTTACTAAATGCTTCATTTTGTTTTCCAATGTGAATTCTCTGTCTTCTCTTGGAATTTGCCAAATGTGTCCTCTAGAACAACAACAAATTCTTTGGCAATTTTAGAAAATTCAAGTTATTTTAACATTTTCTATACTTCTTTCAAGTATATAATGGCATCTTAGTGGTACTAATACAAAAATATATGTATATATTGTATATATATTTATATATGCATTATATATAATCTAATAACTGAAACACACATAAAGAGGCACTATTACCAATGCTGAATACTTTGCAGTGATGGAGGGAAATTGACTAACCAGGAAAGCTCTCATGATTAGCCTCCACCACCATGTATCCTGCTTTCTTCAGGGTCTTTGTTCAATTCTTTGGAAAGAAGGAATTAGGGTATCAATACTCAGCTTACACAGGTTTCGTCTAATTATAGTAAGAGTGGTACCTACTGCCTAATGTCACTTAGGAACAAATCAAGTAACTTGAAACAGTCATTTGACAATTTACTGAAATTTTGTTTTGAAGACCAGGAAAACAGACTAAGTAATCAATTACAAGGTAAATGAAACAGATATGAGAAGGCAATAGAGAATCTAGCCTCCAAATGCTACCGCCTATATACCTGCTTTTGAGTAGTCTATTCTTATTGTATCAATCACATACATGAATGTTGTCAATTGTTTTAAGACCTAAATTCTCAATATTAGAAAGTCTATCCTTATCCATACCCATAGTATCAGTGCGTATATGTTTATACATGACACACTAATAAATAAGCTCATATTTACATGAATAAATAATAAACAATAAATGACTAGCAATGCAAAAAAAATAAACCAACTGAAGTATATAGACTCTTGACTAGTAGTCAGGATTTTTTACTGATAACTAATAATTTGTAAATCAATTATCTACAATAGTTTTAAAATAGAAAAGAAACACTTTATCGACCCAATAACAGCATCCCCTACCACAGCTGTAAAACAACAGCACGTGTCGGACTTGCTTTGGTTTTCTAAATTTCAATTACTGTAACTTGAGCAACACAGAGAAACTGCACATTTTACATATGACAAATAACATTAATTTTACACTTACATTTAGTAAAATGTAATTACTTTTAACATAACTCAGTTGATTTTTTTAAATAACAGTGTGAGTGTAATAACTGTTCTCAGTGCTCATGACATGTTCTCTCTAACAGAACGTGTCCGCAGCTGTGTGTGGAGTTTACACACAGGAAAAACTAGCTGTTCTGCTTTGAGCAACTAAAGATCCTGACAGAAAGTTTTATGGAAACCATCAAATAGGAGCCTCTATAAAGTAACTTCTTAGAATCCTATGCTGATTCTCGATACCCAGTAGGTGGAGGAGTTGCTGAGCTTCTGGGCTTCCTTTTAGACCAAAGGTTCTCAACCTGTGAGTCGCAATCCCCTTCAAATGACCCTTTCACAGGGGTCACATATCAGATACCTTACATGTCAGCTTTCTACATTATGGCTCATAACTGTAGCAAAATTAAAGTTACTAGGCGGCAACAAAAAACAAGGTATAATTGGGTGTCACCACAACATAAAGGACTGTATTACAGGATTTAGACAACCACTGGTTCAAACAAAGAAAGCCCGATGGTACCAGCTATCACAAAGTTCAGTTGGTTCAGAGCCCTGGATGAGTTTCAAAGTCTCCTTTGTGGAAGGAGAGGGGAACCTCTGCAGCATGAGAAGTCATGACGACCTCAACACACATCACTTCCAGTAATCTTCAGACAACCACTGAGACAAAAAGGAAGAACATCCAACCTCATGAAAGTGCATCCTGAGATCCACTGATTCAAGGATTTGTCAGGACGTACCTGACATGGGATCCTGCTTCTCCTTGTTGCTACTGGAGTTACACTGAAGCCATGACATTAAGGTGAGATTTTTGTACTTTAGCATATCTGTACCACCTTTTCATTCATGTATATACTATCTGTTATATCATCTATCCTGTAAATTAGTTTCACTGTGTTGCTTTTGTGTATATAATGACAAACGAATGAAAGTTAATTATAATTAAACTTTAAAATATCACAAAAACATCTACTTCCACATCCTCTAGGTGGCTGAAATTTGTGATTTTACACTAAACACTCTGCTTTGGGTGACCTCTTGGAACAGTGGTTCTCAACCTCTCTAATGTTGCAACCTGGTAATACAGTTCTTCATGTTGTGGTAACCCCAAGCATAAAATTATTCTCTTCACTATTTCATAACTGTAATTTTGCTACTGTTAGGAATCATAATATAAATATATGACATGCAGGATATCTGATATGTAACATCTGTGAAAGGGTTGTTTGACCACCAAAGGGGTCATGACCCACAGTTAGAGAAACTCTGAACAAAGGTTCAATGGTTAAAGAAAATAGATTTTCCAACAGAACCTCGCCATGAATTTTAAGTTCCCTATATAAGAATTCTGTGCTCGATATCAGGAATAAGTATAATAATATACCTCATATATATTCCAGCTTTATAATGACTGAGTCAACTGGATTTGCCCTGAATTTTAGCTATCTACTGAAGAACTAAAGAAAGATACATTAAAATTGTCCTGTAAATCTATTTGCTCTTAATGACACAGAACAAGCCATTTCAAGGATCAGAGTATTGGATTTATCCATGTTTCTTCAATTTCAGGCTGGAATATTGTTTTATAAGAAAATCTTCCAATGATAACTAAATACTCGTATTCCTATTCTGTAAGAGCAGAAGCCCAGAGACTTCTGAATGGGTCACTGAGAAGGCCACTACCTTCTCAGTGCTAGCCCTACTAGTCAGTTCACACTGCCAGGAGATGACAGAAGTAAAAGATGCTGTGCAGCTTGACATAAGGTTAAATGCAGTGCTTCCAGGTTAACAGCCTGGGAAGAGATTTATTAACTCTCAGACCCTCTGTTGATTCATCCTGGAAGTGAGAATAATAGTATGTCTTTGTAGAAGTCATATATGATATTTAGAAAAGCTATTGGAATTATTTCAATTCTCTGACAGAACAGTTATAATTACAACAACTCATGTTACTAATTTCTAATATTTAATATATCTACTGTTTTATCTCATACACTCTTTGATCTGTTCCATATAATAAATCAGCTGCAAATCCACAGCAAGCATGCTAAGATATACTACTCCCATATATAACATATTTTGATTAAGACAATTGACATTCAGTTCAATAAATCATCACTATATCTTTCCCATTAAAAGGTCAACAGCTGCATAAATACTTCAAAGAGCAAGCAGATTGGTTCTCCACAGATGAGTATTTATGCAAGCCTTATGTTCCATCTTCTTTAGCTTACGTTTTCCTTCCATATTTGCTACAGCATACATTCAGCAGAATTATATTAAATTAAATATTAAAATCATGCCATAAGGGAATGAGGGCTAAGTGATGGCAGACATTCATGAGTGAAGTCCCAAAGAAGTACATCTGTTTCTCCGCAGGCCTTGGAAATGCCGTTTAAACGCAGCCTTAAAGCTTATGCAAACGGAGTGCCAAATTACCTTGTACTCTAACGTCTGAGTGAGTCCATCGCTTTCTGGACAGTGTTAAGGTTAGAGCCATTCCATATCGTTTTAAAAGTCAGAGAAATCTTGGCCCCTGAATCGAAACTCTCAAAGAGTAGAAATTGTGTCTAATGAAAGTAAGATTCCTATTTTGACTTCAGCATTAACCTATGATCAGCTTCCATTTCACAGTGAAATGAATACATATTGAGTGAAGAATTTTAAAAGCGAATGCCAGACTCTGTACACCCAGTGGGTTACAGATGGAGAAACGCGGTGGCAGAGAGCCACTCTACTCCCTTTAAAGTCGAAAAAACATTTGGAAGGAAATCCCAGAAGGAAAGATGTCTGACAGACAAATTCTCTGGGGTTTCCAGCGGCCTCGTTTGCCAAGCTTCCTAGACCCCATTGCTTGTTAATAAAGTTCAACAAAAGAGACTTTATGAACTCTGATTTCTCAGCGTAAAGCATGCATTAAAGAGCTTTATAATGCACTTGAAGTTTCCTGCCATCTGTCCTTCCCTACTTCACAAATCCAAACATGACTTAGAAAAGCACAACCACGAGGTGCCATTTGCTGTGTACCATCAATGAGATACTGAGCGCAAATGCTGATGCCTGATCTGCAGATCCGAGCTTAGCCTTGGCAACAGGAAAGATGCTCAACTCTTAGGATAGCACTTCAGGTTCTTCACTGTTTCTCTTCTGGTACAATGGAGAGGAAGGGGGAGATAAAACATTATACACTGAATCAATTAACTCAATATAAACACCACTATGGAGAAGGAGTGAAAAGCTAGACCCCAATTTCTCTGATCTTCACAACAGTAACCACAAAAGGAGAAAGAGAAACAAACTTTGGACTCCTATTGCACTAAGACTTAAAAATAAGTAGTATATGAAAAATAAAGAGAAAACTCACACATTCTAGCTTAAAATGTTCCTAATAATACACTACAATAATAGCAATGTATTTAATAAAACTAAATATACTTTCCCCCAAAAAGGAAAGTACAAAAGCAATTCTCATTTAAACCATGGAGATCTGCTGTACCTATCAAACACAAACTATTTGTTTGTGTAAACACTTAATGAAGGTTTGAAAACTTAGGTCCACTAAATAACAGAAAGAAAAATAAATCAATGCTGAAACCAGTAAGAAGCTCAACCTAGGTATGCAAAAATTATTTGTTTAATATAGAAATATTTTTATCTACTTAACCACCTGTGGTAAGAATTTCTGTGTTGCTGTAGGATACATGGATGGGGCCGGTAAACATGCCTCCTACAAATGAGGGCTGGCAAGAGGGGAGTTAAAGGGTGTTATAGTATACACAAAGTGTATACAGCACTACAAAACCAAACCAGTGTCCAATCTCAGTTCAAACGAAAATCACACAATAGAGCGAGCTTTAAAATTATTGTTCTCAATTGCTTTCTTTTAGGAGTCTTACTCAGTTGTAACATCTATGATGCAGAGCAATGGCCAGCCTGGAAAGATATCCTCCAGCATAATCCCTAACTTCATTCTAAAACACATCCTTATACCTACATATAAATGTGGTTCTCACCTCTCTCAACACACACACACACACACACACACACACACACACACACACACAAGAAGCTTCTCCACATTAAATGGAAACCAATATGAAAAAGCACAAGATAATAACATAACTCCTCTACCTTCAGGAAATGTATCACAACGGAGAACAGAAAGATTGTAGAAAGCCAGAAGGCCAAGAAGTCTACCGTCAGGCTATGTCTCCTAGAAATGGCTGACTAGACAAAGCCTGAACAATGAGGAAATAGGTAGACATGCTAAAGAAGAAGAGGGTGGAGCATTACACAGGGCTAGACAAATAATATATGCAAAACAGGCAACCAATGACTGCTTAGGGAGGAGAACTAGCCCCTGCCATGAATGAACCCTTAATTGGTTATCCAATGCAAAATAGTCAGACCTGAAACTGTCAACACATAAACAACAATGAAGTCAACAAACTGTACTTATGTATTTGTATATCTACACACACACGTCACAGTATTAATAAAAATAAAAAGAGCTCATCATCAATTGAGAAGGAGTAATGGGGGAACATGGAAAGGGTTAGATAGGGGAAAAGGAATGGAAAAATAGAGGACTTATATTTTAATTGAAATATGTTCTAAAAAAGAAATAATTTTCCATGTTTCATTCCATTAACTCTACATATCTTACTTTGACCAGAATGCATTATTACCTATTCAAATTTTATTTGACCCTCAAATCTACCACTTCCATAAGAACTGCTATTCCCTTGTACCTAATTAGAACAAGTTTATTATGGATCTATGTTTTTTAATGTAATTGCAGGGGATAGAGAGGAGGCCTAGCAATTTAAAACATTTGTTTCTATACAAAAGATTTGAGTTTGTTTACCAGCGTCTACAAAAGGCAGCTCACAGCCATATGTAACTCCAGCTCCAAGGAATCAGAGAACCTTACCTGTAACTCAACCGGAACCTGCACTCATATGCACACACCACCACACAGACACATGTACACATAATTAAAACTAAATAATTGATAAAAACTTCAACTGCAAGAAAAAATGGAAGTCAATGACTTAAATAAAAAGCAGAATGGAGAAGCTAGATTTTAAAGGAACAGAGCAACACAGAAAGAAAGTTTAACCTTGGAGAGCTGGAAGAATCCACTAAGAGCCTTGGCTGCTCTTGCAGAAGACCCTGTTCAGTCCCAGCATGCACATGGTAGCTCACAAGTGTCTTTAGCTACCTGTGCTGAGGGAATTTCACACCTTCTTCTGACTTCGGGCTACACCAGACATGTACCTGATATGAGTATATACATGCATGAAAGTTAACCATGCATACACAGAAATTTAAAATAAAAATAAATCTTTAAAAATGTAGTCTTGGGACAAAAGCTCTAGATGTTGTATTTCCTATAAATCTTTGTTCCTCTTTCCCTAAATGACCCTCACCATGCTGGATCAGAGAGCCTGACCTCATTCTTTCTTCCTTCTGTCACAATACTGCAATACTTCAGAAGGAAGTATTTCTAGAACGGGAAAGTAAACAGCAGTTCCTTCTATGAAAATCAGGATTAGAACTCACATCTGAGTGTTAATTGTCCTTCATACTCCCTCCTTTACTTTATTCTAGTTTCCCCTTTATCTCTTTATAACATAATATTCTATTTTCCCATCATTGGCAGATCCCCACTTCCTGGACTCTTGCTGGGTCCATTACCTCTATGGATTTTTTGGACTGAAGAACACATATGACTTGCTGGCAAGGTATATTTGTGTAATAGTGGCACAAATGATAGGGAAGAAACCAACTCCTTTCTGCTTGGTTGTAACACCCCACTGAAAGGGACAAAACACATTCCTGACACTGCTAAAATGGCCAAGAACCTGAGACTGGAGATGATAGGAGCCTAGGGGAAAACTTACTATTATTATTCTACTAAAGAAATATAAAAATAAAACAGCTCCTAATGACATATTGCTATATGCATAGATCAGGGCATTGCTCAACCTGCATCAGAGAAACTGCTTCTTACAATGGATTGTAATTAACACAGAGACCGCAACTTTACAATGTGCAGGGAGTGAGAGAC
>JADRCD010238749.1:2323-14399 GCA_019843815.1 Montemys delectorum
GGAGGAGGAGGAGGAGGAGGAGGAGGAGGAGGAGGAGAAAGATGAGGGGGAGAAGGAGAGAAAGAGAAAAGGAGAAGGAGAAAAAAGAGAAGAAGGAGAAGGAGAAAAGGGGAAGGAGAAGGAGAAGAAGAAGAAGAGAAGAAGTAGTAGTGGTAAGTGTAAGGGCGGTTCCCTAATTGTTTTGATTGGGTTAATAAAGATGGCAGAAGTCAAACCTTGGGTGAAGATATAGAGGTGTAATTCTCAGGTCTCAGGAGGAAGAGGAGGAGATAAGGTAGAGAAAGGGACTTTTTGGCCAGGCTTTGGAGCGAGGAGGATGGACACCATATAGGCCTCGAGGCTATTAGACTTAATGGTGGCCTTCACCACCAGAGGAATTCTAACATAGAATAACTGATGAGATTAGGACAATAGAATTTGTGCCCAGGGGTTGTGTTACCTGGCTGATTTTAAAGTATTAAGGTTGTCTTTGTAACCAGGCACTGGTGGCACACGCCTTTAATCCCAGCACTTGAGAGGCAGGCAGGCCAGCCTGGTCTACAGAGT
The DNA here is from genome assembly GCA_019843815.1 of Montemys delectorum. Taxonomy (NCBI): domain Eukaryota; kingdom Metazoa; phylum Chordata; class Mammalia; order Rodentia; family Muridae; genus Montemys; species Montemys delectorum. Next base: position 2,870 of record JADRCD010238749.1, read on the forward strand.
GAGTTCCAGGACAGCCAGAGAAACCCTGTCTCAAAAAAACCAAAATCCAAAAAAAAAAAAAAAAAAAAAAAAAAAAAAAAAAAAAAAAAAGGTTGTCTTTGTTTTCCATTAGTGGTGACTTAGGTGAGCATTAGAAAGCAGGCCACCAGGGCTGTTGGTTGGTGGAACTCCAGGCATGTTGGTTGATGTAGCTCCAGACAATCTCAGGAAAGATGGTTGTTGGGCAGCTTAACAAAGCCAGCCAGAGGAACAGGTGGTGCTCTCAAGAAAGCATTAGCTAGCCATGGCCGTGGGTCCTGAGTAGATGGCAGGTGAGCAACTGTTCATCCCAGAGCCTTTACAAAGCAAGCACTATATGGGTCAAATATGACAGAGGAAGACTCCCCTGAAGAGCTCAAAAAAAATTCAAGAGAATTAAATAGTAAAGGTAAAGATTCTTTGTGCCATTCTCTACATGGCACTAATAAAGACTTACGATTGGTTATTATTAAAATTGACTCATAAAAATGACTGTCTTTTACATGCTCAAACAAAGAACAGAATTTCATTCTTAACTAGTCTATATATCCTACACAGACTAACACAATCCATACAGATACCTTGATGATACTTATCTTCTACTTTGAGATTTTTATCTTGCAGAATACAAGTACAGCTTTGGTAAGATTCATCCTTAGACACACTGAGCTGACCTGCTTGGATTCCTGGCATCACGGATTCCAGGTCAGCTTGCCTCATTCAACATTTCAGACAGATCCAGTTAGAACTCAGGCATCAGAGAGTGAATAACAATAACTGGCTTTATTTATTTATTTATTTATTTATTTATTTATATTGGCTATTTTATTTATTTACATTTCAAATGTTACCCCCTTCCCTGTTTCCCCTCCACAAGCCCCTTTTCCACTCTTGCCTTCCTATGGTTCTATGAGGGTTTTCCCCAATCTTCCAACCTACCCCTGCCTCAGTTCATCAAGCCTCTACAGGACCAAGGGACTCTCTTTCCAGTGATGTCAGATAAGGCAATCCTCTGCTACATAACCAGCTGGAGCCATGGGTATCCCCTATGTACTCTTTGGTTGGTAGTCTAGTCCCTGGGAGCTTTCGAGGTTCTGGTTGGTTGATATTGTTCTTCCTATGAGGTTGCAAACCCCTCCAGCTCCTACAGTCCTTGCTCTAACTTCCCCATTGGGGTCCCCATGCTTAGTCCATTGTTTGGCTGTGCATATCTGCACCTCTATTGGTCCTGCTCTGGCAGAGCCTCTCAGGGACAGCTATACCAGGCTCTTGTCAGTAAGCAATTCTTGGCATCAGCAATAGTGTCTGGGTTTAAGGTCAGCAGATAGGATGAATCCCTAGGTATGGCAGTCTCAGGATGGCCTTTCCTTCAATTTCTGCTCCACTCTTTGTCCCCACATTTCCTTTTGACAGGGGAAATTCTGGACTGGTATTTTTGAAGGGGGTAGGTGTTCCCTTGTTTGGCTTTCTTAAGGCCTAATCAAATCTCCTATTTTCCCTATCTTTCCACTCCCCTTTAAAGATATTTCATGGTCCCTTTTCAGAAGGAAGAAATTGTGGAGAGTCGTGATCCTGATCCTGGTTATTTAATAAATTATAGTTAGGTTGACATTTTAAGGGATAATTTGGAAATGGCCTTAATTTTATACAGGAAGGAAATATATGGGATAAATTATTAAATTTATTAAAGTAAACATTATGTAGTCATAATCTTAATTGGTAGACATCTTTATAATTGATACAAAGTTAAATCTATCTTCTTACATTAGTACAGACGTTAGTTTAATACAGAATTAAGGTTTTCATGAATATAAATCTCTAAATTAACACAAAAATTAAGATTAGTACTGTTACTCATAGACAAGCATAGTGCCTATGCAACTCTGTCAAGAATTTGAATTTATGGCTAGATAGCAAACTCATGGTTCTGAGTTAATTTTTAAGGGTGTTTTTGAGCTAATTCAATTAGAAGTATCTTAGAGAAGTTAAAAGGCAACAGTTCAGAAATACTTTGCCTAGATAGACATCCTAAAAGCATCAGGACTCCACAGAATATGAAAGTTAAGACATCTCATTATTAAAAGTGTTTTATCTAGAGACATGTCTGCTCCTGACAGTATCCATTTCACAGTTTGGAGAGGATGTTGAGCATCATTATCACTAGGATATTTGCTTTTGTGGCAGGGCACCATGGGGCAGAACTTGCCCTAATTCATCTACAAACAAACAAACAAACAAATGAGTACCACTGTCCAGGATAGGATACAGCATAGTCCAGAGTTTAGCTCTGCCAAGACAGAATAATGTAGTCCTTCATGATAATTCCTGCTGCATTTAAGGTTTGTCAGATACTCCTAGGCAAGAAGGCTGAAGACAGCACAAGATCTCAGCCCACAGAATCAACTAAACAGGCTTACAGCAGAACACAGAGACTGAACTGACAACTAGGGAACCTGTATGAATCTGACCCAGATCCTCTTCATATGTTATGGTTCTGTAGGTGTTGTTCTAGTGGATGCCTAACAGAAGGGTTGAGGGCTCTCTCTGACTCTTTTGCCAACTTTGGGAATTTTTCTTTCTACTGGATTGCCTAGTTCAGTCTTGACATGAGAGTTTGTACCTAGTCTTATTGTAACTTGTTATGCCAAGTTTGGATGATATTGTTGGGAAGCCTGCTCCTTTCTGTAGGTAAACAGAGGGAAACTGGATGAGAAGTGGATAAGACAGGAGGTAGGTGAAGGGAACTGAGAGGAGAAAAAGAAGGGGAAATTGAACTTGGTATTTAATATATGAGAGAAGAATATTTTAAAAATAATAATACTCCCACTCATGAAATCAGGATGTAGTCAGGCCTGTAAATCATTTTGTTAAATAGTGATTGATGGTCAAAGGCTCAGCCCATTGTGTGTGGGGCCATCTCTGGGCTGGTGGTCCTGTGCTCTATAAGAGAGTGGGCTGAGCAAGCCACACTGAGCTATCCCATAAGCAGTACCCATCCATGGACTCTGCATCAGCTCTTGTCTCTAGGATTCCTACCCTCTATAAACTCCTGTCCAGACTTCCTTGAGTAATGGACTGTAATGTGGACATATACGCCCAGTAAAGACTGATTCCCCAGTTGCTTTGGCCATGGTGTTTCATCTTACCAATAGTAAACACAACACAGAATCTGCTCTTGCTTTCTTGGGTTAAAAAGGAGATGAAACACTAAGCGCAGAGCTTAGTAGGACTAAAAAAAAAAGTATTGTTGATCTAGTCAGTTTATACCATGTGATCTTCTTAAGTCAGTGGTGAATTCCATGGCAAGTACTCTTTCTTGATCTTAGTAAAGAGAGGAAGGTCGCAACAGCACAGTAACTTCTATCTACTCAGATTGAGAAAAGACATATAAAGTAAGGTCATCATTCCTTCAAGGTATGGTTGAGAGGAAGGTCTTATTGAGATATGAGACTGAGAGTACAGCAGAGGAATAAGTGAGAGCCCAGAGCATGGAGAGAAAGCAGTAGACCGAATCAGGCCATGAGAGGGATTTAGGGATGGAGAGGGTGAGAGAGGAAGGAGAGAGAGAGAGAGAGCCAAAAACAGGGAGAGAAAAGGGAGCTAAAAGAGAGTGGACCAAAGCCTGGCAGTATGACACACTCCTTTAATTCCAGCACTTGGGTGGCAGAGGCAGGAGGATTTCTGAGTTTGAGACCTGCCTGGTCTACAGACTGAGTTTCAGGACAGCCAGGACTATACACAGAAAGCCTGTCTCAATAAAACCAAAACAAAAAGAAAGAAAGAAAGAAAGAAAGAAAGAAACAAACAAAGAAAAAGAGGAAGGCGGGTCAAGGCAACCATGGGAGAGGAGCAAGACAGAAGGGGTAAAAAGGACCAAGGAAGATTGAGCCAAGAGGGAGGGAGCCAAGAGGGCACATGGCAGAAATAGCAATGTTCTATCAAAATGAGAAGCTCAGGGAAGGAAACCTCTGAGCTGGAGAAGTTTAAAGTAGGGGAAGGGTGAGAAGAGGAGTTGTGTGTAGCCTGGAGAGCAGCAGACACTTGGGATTGTGCCACCATGGTTGACCATTTGCCAGTTTCTTTTGATCCTGACACCTCCCTCCTCTGTCCTGAGTTTCAGTTTCTTTTTCTCACTCAAGGGGCTGTTTACCAGCATCTGACTTTACTATTTTTAGTCTTGTTATTGAAAGAACATATCCATGGTCCTTTCAGTTTCTCACCTGCACTTTGGCTGAACTGAGCCAATTCCCTGCATGACAATGAAATCCATGTCCCTTAATACACTGCAAGGTCTAAAAAAAAGGCAATATGAAGACATTTCCAACTTTCATCTTTAGCCAAACATCTACAGGACACAAACATAAACTTTGGGGACACAGCTAGGTAACTCTGAGTTATATCTGACCTCCCATCTCAAAATGATTTCTATTGGTTTGTTTCATTTTTTTTTTGCAAGGAATGAGCTGAGCCTAGTAACTCCCTGCGTGGACCTCATTATCCTCACTCTCAAAATGTAGGTCTCTTTGGAGTGGAAGAGAGAGTTGCTTCTCTTCAGTTATTATTTATTTTGCATTTAAAAATAAATTAATATTTATTTATTCAGCTTCCAGATAGGGTTTCTCTGTTTCATATGAAAAAAAAAAATCCTCTAGAAAAAGTTGATTTGTCTACTTCTATGAAAACATCAGGCTCACAACCATACAAACTCTCACAGCTGGAAGCACAAATACCCTGCTTTGACATAGTGGGAGTACTGGCTAACTCCAGTCATCACCACACAAAGAGTCAAAGTCAAAACAGGATGTCACAGTCACCCATTATTATAGGAGTGCAGTTTCTTTGGTGCTGGTCTTCTTACCTGTGTGCTTCTGGGGCTCTCTTCTGAGTCTAGTACCCTGCATTAGTAAGAAGGTGAGCAGTCTTACCTGCTTTTCCTCTCCACTGAGAAGGAAGACTTCCACTACTGAGAGGGAGGACTTCCACCACTGCCTGTGTCTGCCTGCTCTTCCTTTAGCTCTGAAGTCCTTCAGAGATCTGAATCACAGAAGGAAGCATTCAAGCACTTCTCTCTCTGTGGAACTAAATATATCTAGAGGTTCTGACAAATAACCATAATAAGAATGATGAAAGTATTGGCAGATGACTGAGTGTCTGAACATGATAACCTGACTCAAACAGTTTCAGTTTTACAACAGTCTTCAGAATGTGAGGACTTGGGGCAGTCTGAGAAGGCTAGATCTACCATTCTTAAGGCGAACTATCAAAACACACACCTAAGGTGGCTGGGTGATTTCATTAGACATTCAGCAATTATGTTGAAGCCCAGTCATACACACAGCATCTAACCCAAGCCCCAGCACTTGAGTACCTACTACATTCTTGGGAGACACTCCTGGTAGAATACAGTTGTTCTAGCTCAGTGCATAACAAACATTCCCTTGTGATTTTACAGGAACTGAGGTACAGAAAGAAAATAACATTCTGTTTGTATCAGGAAATTATGTCTGGATGATCTGTCTTCTGGCAAGTCTCTGCTTTGTCTCTCTGTCTTTTTCTCTCTTCTCTTCTATCTCTATATGCTTCTGTCCTATTTATCCTTTAACTCTTCCTTTCCTCATTCCCCTTTTGCTTCAAATTTAAATGAAATAAGCAAGAGAGAAAATTTCGAAGTGTATGTATATCTAAAACCACAAATCCTGTTTGATCCCTTACTTTTTAGCTCTTTTGATTTTTTCATTCTAATTATAGTTCTTGCTTGCCTTTCTTGACACTTTTTTTTTCTATTCTTGCTATTCTTCCTCACAGCCAACAAAAACAACCCATACAATGTCCTTTTCCTTTGGGATTCTAATGTTGTTAAATCATTTCTCCCTCCAAGCATTCCTATATACACTTCCTCACCCTCTTTAAATCTCATGTGCTTGTCATATGATGGTGGCATATACCATTAATCCCAGCACGTGGAAGGTGAGAGCAGGCAGATGTCTATAAGTTTGAGGCCATCCTGGTCCTCAGAGGTACTTACATGAGAGCCACAGCTACATAAAAAACTCTCTCAGAAAACTAAAGTAAACCAACACCCCCAAAAAGAGAAAGAAAAGGAAAAAGAACAAAATAATGTCCTCTCTTTTTTATTTATTGTTGTTATATGCATATATCTAAATGCATATATTTATAAAAATATACCCAAATATAACCTGCTCAGTCTGTATAATATTGTTTGAATGTTTCTGAAGTTTTGGGACATCATATCATATAAGAATAGCTACAATTCTGATTCTTACAGATTCTTACATTATAGCATAATATGGTGTCAAAACAGGAGAAAGAATAATGTTATTTTCATTGATGATTACTGAAATTAACTTGGCATGGATTTGAAGTGAATTGTGACAAGCCAAGGAGCCCATGGCAGTGTAGGGCTGGAGAATTTTAGAATAAGAGCATTTAATAGAAATGTATTGGTGGGAATGTATAATGTATAACCTTTACCTAAAAGGGCATGGAAAACGTCTGTAATGAGCCAAGAATGTAGACTAGCCAGTTTCAGGGACCTGTTGGCCACAAAAGCCCCTTCAGCTAGGTCCAAGAACAAAAAACAGGATAGGAGCCATCTAGGTGGTTCTAGAAAATGGTCAACCATAAAGTGAATAACATTGACCAGACCACATTCTTGTGAATAATGAGTGTGTAGGATGTTTTCCTTATGACCCTGACTCAAGCATGGGTTGAGTCCCTGAGGAATTTTACAGTGTTCTTATGTTATGTTTCCTTGGTAACCCCCTTCCCCCCCCCCCCCCAGTTTGTGGTTTTTCCCTTTAAATAACCCTCACTTCTTGTGCTCAGAGTCGAGCTCCTCTGCCCCTGTGAGGGTTACGGCTAGTCCCAACTATAGTGGCTTCCCCTCCTCCCCCTAAATAAACCTCATGCTGTTGCATCAAGATCGGTCTCTTGTGAGTTACTAGGTGGTCATGTCATCCCAAGACTTGAGTGAGGGTCTCCCAGGCTCTGGGAGTCTTCCAGCAGGCCTAGAGGAACCATAGAATGTAACTGAGAAGAGTAGACAGTGCACCACTGGGGAAGAAGATCCTGGTGTGGTTCCCAGCAACTATTTCAGGCAGTTCACAACTACCCATGGCTTCAGCTCTATGGCACAAATATAATGTTACATAAAAGAACCTCTCCTCATGATTCAGGTTCTTACTTGTGCTAGAGCCACATATGGGAAAGCCAGCCCATACTTTTAACCTTGAGTTAGTCACAGGCGTCCAATCTTTTTTCTTCTTTTACTTCTCCTAAGGAAATAGCTCGTGCTGCTCCTCAGGATCCTACACAATGCAGTTTAACCTTTTCTTACCTGACTTCTGTAGCTGTATCTCCTTTATTATGAATAATGCTTTTGTTTCTGTGTGGATCGTGTCTATCACAGTAAGGTGACTTTGTTATCTAAAATACAAGAATCCTTCTGCACTCAACATTATACCATGAATACCCCATACCTCATTTGCCAATTATTAAAGTAAAATTCTATTCTTTCGAATCCTTTTCTATTCCCTCATAACTTTATATGTTTCAAGTCACCCATCTTCTATTTTATTTGAAAATTTTGACTCTGGTTTCATGTATCCCAGTATGGCCTAGAACAATCAGAGAGAACTGAGTAGGAGACTTGACCTTGATACTTCATGGCAGAGTTTTAGCCATAGAAGAGATGAAGATGAAGGAACAGAACTTTTCTGCCTGTTTCACAAAGTCAGAATCCAACTCATCCTCATGCAGGCTCTCCAGCTCAGATGCCTTCTTCCACATTTCAAATGTTATCCTCCTTTCCAATTTCCCCTCCACAAACCCCTATTCCCCCCTCCTTCTCCCTGACTCTATGAGGGTGCTCCTAACCAGCTCATCCACTCCTGCTTCAAGCCTAGCTTATGATATCTTGGCTCATTAAGCCTCCACAGGACCAAGAGGCTCCCTTCCATGTCACAATGCCAGATAAAGTAGTCCCCTGTTCCATATCCACCTGCAGCCATCGTTACCCTCTGTATATTCTTTGGTTGGTAGTTTAATCCCTGGGAGCTTTGGGGAGTCTGGTTGGTTGATGTTGTTGTTCTTCCTATGAAGTTGCAAACCCCTTCAGCTCCTACAGTCCTGCCCTAACTTCCCCATCATTGTACCAGAGCTTAGTCCCACGTTTAGCTGTATAGATGTGCATCTTTATTGGTCTGGCTCTGGTAGAGTCTCTCAGGATAGAGCTATACGAGGGCTCCTGTTGGTAATCATTTCTTGGTATCAGCAATAGTGTCTGGGTTTGGTGTCAGCAGACGAGATTCCCTAGGTGTTGCAGTCTCTAGATGGCCTTTCCTTCAGTTTCTTCTCATTCTTTGTCCCTCAATGTCCTTTTGATACTAGGAATTCTGAATTGATATTTTTGAGGTAGTTGAGTGTCCCCTTGCTTGTCTTTCTTAAAGCCTAACCAAATCCCCTATTAAGTTTTTTGTTATAAATTATAGTTAAGTTGTCATTTTAAGGGATAATTTGGAAATGGTTTTAATTTTATACAGGGAGGAAATATATGGGAGGTATTACTAAATTTTTTAAAGTAAACATTATGTAGTCACCATCTTCTTTGATTGAAATCTTTATAATTGATACAAAGTTAACATTATATTTTCTTCCATTAGTACAGATGTTAGTTTAATAAAGAATTAAGGTTTTCATGAGTATAAATCTCTAAATACACACAAAAATTAAGATTAAGACTGTTACTCATAGACAAGCATAGTGCCTATGCAACTCTTAGAAACTGCATGATATTGATTCAGTGACAGGCAGGTAGGTCAATGGAATAGAATTGAAGACCCAGAAATGAACCCATAAACCTATGGCCACTCGATCTTTGACAAAGGAGCTAAAACTATCCAGTGGAAAAAAAGATAGCATTTTCAAAAAAATGGTGCTGGCTCAACTGGCAGTTAGCATGTAGAAGAAGGCTAATTGATCCCTTCCTATCTCCTTGTGCAAAGCTCAAGGCCAGGTGGATCAAAGACCTCCAGACAAAACCAAATACACTGAAAGTAATAGAAAAGAAAGTGGGGAAGAGCCTCGAGCACATAGGCACAGGGGAAAGTTTCTGCACAGAACACCAATAGCTTATGCTCTAAGATCAAGAATCAACAAATGGATGGAGCTGAAGGGTTTGCAGCTCCTTAGTATGAACAACAAATACTAACTAGTACCCTCAGAGCTCCCAGGGATCCAACCACCAATCAAGGACTATACATGGTGGGACTGAATGTTCTGGCAGCATGTGTATAGTAGAGGATCGTAAATTTGATCATCAATAGAAGGAAAGGACCTCGGCCTTGTGAAGGTTTGGTGCCTCAGTGTAGGGGAATGCCAGGGCCAATAAGTGGGAGAGGGTAGGATGGCAGGCATGGGGATGGGGGAGGCAAAAGGGGTTTGTTCTTGTTGTTTTTGTTTGTTTGTTTGTTTGTTTTTTGGAGTGGAACCTGGGAAAGGAGAAATTTACATGTAAATAAAGAAAATATCTAAAAAAAAAAGAATCGACAAATGGGACATCATAAAATTGCAAATCTTCTGTAAGGCAGAAGACACTGTCAATAGGACAAAACGGCAACCAACAAATTGGGAAAAGATCTTTACCAATCCTATATCTGATAGAGGGCCAATATCCAATATATAAAAAGAACTCAAGAAGTAAGACTCCAGAGAACCAAATAACCCTATTAAAAATGGGGTACAGAGCTAAACAAAGAATTATCAATTGATGAATACGGAATGGCTGAGAAACACCTAAAGGAATGTTCAACATCCTTAGTCATCAGGGAAATCCAAATCAAAACAACCCTGAGATTCCATCTCACACCAGTCAGGATGGCTAGGATAAAAATCTCAGGTGACAGCAAATGCTGGCAAGATTGTGGAGAAAGAGAAGAGGAACACTCCTTTGTTGCTGGTGGGATTGCAAGCTGGTACAACCACTCTGGAAATCAGTTTGGTGGTTCCTCCAGAAACTGGACATAGTACTACCATAGGATTCAGCTATACCACTCCTGGGCATATACTTAGAAGATGCTCCAACATGTAATAAGGACACATGCTCCACTATGTTCATAGCAGCCTTATTTATAATAGCCAGAAACTGGAAACAACCCAGATATCCCTCAAAAGAGGAATAGATACAGAAAATGTGGTACATGTACACAATTGAGTACTACTCAGCTATTAAAAACAATGAAGTTATGAAATTCTTGGGGAAATGGATGGACCTTGAGAATATTATCCTGTGTGTGGTAACCTAATCACAAAAAACCACACATGGTATGTATTCTCTGATAAGTGGATATTAGCCTAGAAGATTGGAATACACAAAGTACAAACCACAAACCATAAGAAACTCAAGAAGAAGAAAAACCAAAGTGAGGATACTTAGTTCCTTCTTAAAAGGGGGAACAGAATACCCATGGAAGGAGTTTAGAGGCTAACTATGGAGCAGGGACTAAAGGAAGGACAATTCAGAGACTGCTCCACCTGAGAATCCTTCCCATATTCAATCATCAAATGTAGACACTATTGTGGATGCTAACAAGTGTTGGATGACAGAAGCCTGAGTTAGCTGTCTCCTGAGAGGCTCTGACAGTACCCGACTAATACAGAAGTAGAGTCTCATAGCCATCCATTGGACTGAGTACAGGCTTCCCAATGAAGGAGCTAGAGAAAGGACCCAAGGAGCTTAAGGGTTTGCAGCCCCTTAGAAGGAACAATTAATAAGTACCCTCAGAGTTCCCAGGGACTAAAACTCCAACAAAAGAGTACACATGGGGGTGGGGAACTCATGTCTCCAGCAGCATGCGTATAGCAGAGGATGGCCAAGCCAGTCATCAATGGGAGGAGAGGACCTTGGCCCTTTGAAGGTTCTATGCCCCAGTGTAGGGGAATGCCAGGGCCAGTAAGCAGGAGGGAGTGGGATGGTAAGCAGGGGGAGGGAGGAGGGAACAGGGTATTGTTTAGGTTTTGTTTATTTTATTTTTTCTTATTTTATTTTATTTTTATTTTTATTTTTGGAGGGGATCCTGGGAAAGGAGATATTGTAAATAAGAAAACATCTAATAAAAAAAGTAAAAGAAAGAATATAAATTTAGGGCTAGATAGCAAACTCATGGTTCTGAGTTAATTTTTAAAGGGTGTTTTTGAGCTAATTCAAGTAGAAATATCTGAGAGTAGTTAAAAGGAAAGAGTTCAGAAATACTTTGCATATATAGTCTTCTTAAAAGCAAACTCCACAGAACATGAAAGTTAAGACATCTCATTACTAAAAATCTTTTATCTAGAGATATGTCTGCTCCTGACAGTACCCCTTTCACAGTTCAGAGAGGATGTTGAGCGTCATTACCTCCCGGAGATTTGCTTTCATGACAGGGCACCACTGGGCAGAAGTTGCCCTAATTCATCTATAGACAAAAAATCAATCAATCAATCAATCAATCAATCA
>JADRCD010238751.1:0-12994 GCA_019843815.1 Montemys delectorum
AGGAACTCCCTCAGTTCTAATGATCTTAATTTCATTCAATAATGCCCCAAAGTGCACAAATCCTGATACTGAAATTTCTATGTTAAAGACAAGCTGTAAAGTACTTACTAAGTTAAATACAGAAGCTTTCCACTAAGGGGGAAATATTCTGCTGGGTTTTGCTAATTCCCACAGTAAGAACTTCGGGTCTACGAAACCAAGAAGAAGGACAAAGAAACATAATGCTACTTTTGCTGAGGCTCCTCGGGCTCCCCAAATTCTAGCCACAGGTTAGAGGTATTGAGTTAAGGTGGAAAAGAGTTTGGAATTCTCAGAGGCTTTCGGTATCCACTGAGCATCCTGAGACATAACCTCCGTGTTGAAAGCGCTATTGACTACCTTTCCCCTTTGTACCACCACCAAGGTCCAGGCCAACCAAGGCATCCTTGCTAGTTAGGGCAGCACAGCGGGCCACGCACTTCCTCAGGCTGCCCTTGACCTCGCTGTTCCGAAGACTGTAGATGAGGGGGTTCAGCATGGGAGTGACAATAGTATAGAACGCTGACACAACCTTATCGTGGTTCGCTGACCTGGAGGACGCCGGCCTCATATAGCTAAAAGTAGCCGCTCCATAAAAGAGGCCCACTACCGCCAAGTGCGAGGAGCAGGTGACGAAGGCTTTCTTGCGGGCTTCTGTGGACCGCATTCGGAAGACAGCGGCCAGGATGAGACCATAGGACGTCAGGATGAGGGAGAAGGGGATCAGAAGCATCAACACACAGCAAATGTACATGACGAACTCAAATGCTGACGTGTTTCCGCAAGCCAAGCGCAATAACACAGGGGCCTCACAGAAGAAGTGATCTATTTCATTCCGGCTGCAAAACTGGAAGCTCAGGGTGGCAGCAGCCTGCATGGCTCCATCAGCTGCTCCCAGGAGCCAAGACCCCAAGGTTAGTCTCAAACATAACTGCCAGCTCATCAGAACCGGATAGCGCAATGGGTGGCATATAGCCACATAGCGGTCATACGACATGGCTGCTAAGAGGAAGCATTCTCCACCTCCCAGCGTGAGGAAGAAGAAGATCTGGAAGCCACAGCCAACGGCAGAGATGGACTTCTTGCCCATTAAATAACCAGCTGCCATTTGGGGCACTATGGTAGAGACCAGCATCATGTCCATGAGGGAGAGTTGGCTCAGGAGAAAGTACATGGGTGTGTGGAGCCGCTGGTCCTGGTGAATCAGGAGAAGTAGGAGGGCGTTGCCTACCACAGAGTTGAGGGCCACAGTCAGAACCAGCACAAAGAGGAACAGGTGGGCTCTGCTGTGGTTAAAGAGTCCTAGGAGAATGAAGCCCACTGTGGTGTTCCCCTTGTCCATGGTGTACAGCAGGAGGGACACTGTGAAAGAAAGGACAGAGGAGTCTCGTTACCTGTGATACTGTGTGAAGTTCGCATGCCCAGAAGGTCGCATGTGAGAAACAGTGAAACCCACTTCAAATCCTTCATCCATGTTTGTAAAATATTTCATGGTCACAAACTAACTGATTTTTTTTCTCATTTTCAAGGTTTCCCTGACAAACAGCTCCCCAGAACAGTGAGTGAACTGGTATAACAAATCAAAGTTCTCTGTAAGTAGCAAGTGACCCGTGACTTTCCATTACCCGATATCTATATAAATGCTTGAGAACAATTTGTCATTTATATTTTCTTGTACATTATATTTTGCATAATCAAATCTTAGGTGCTTGATTAAATTAAGTAGGTATTTGTTAATACAATTTAGGGATTTGTTAATGTAGGCGACACATTTATAATATATCAAATTTTTGGTTTATTGAGACAAGATCTCTGATATCCCAGGCAGGCTTCAAACTTCCTATTTAGTAGAAAATGACCTAGGAACTTCTGACCTTATTGGCTCTTCCTCCTGGGTGCTGAGATCGCATGCATGTGTTACCGTGTCTTGTTTATGTAAAGCTGGGGATTGGCCACAGGGCTTTGCGGGTGGCGTGCTAAAACTCTACCTAAACTACGCTCTTGGTCCCGTCAAAGTTTCTTGAAAACACCAAATTCACATAATTCCTTCTAACACTGAATAACAAAGGTCTTGCCAAACAGAAGGATGCTCTTAGATCTAGAAACAGAAAAGTCAGAATCTGTGGACAGAGGCTAAACCCTCCCCGGGTGGGCGCTACCTACGTTCCGTTTACAGAAGCTGACACGTCAAGAAACATTACCCCTCTTGGGTGTTTCTACAGTGTGAAGCTGGAATGCTAAACGCACAGTTTAATGAACTGTTCCAAAGTATTTTTCCATATCAGACAGCCCCTCCCTCTTCACGATCGCGCAATCTCACCGTTTAGTGGATAACTCAGAGACCTTAGTTTTTGCCTAATTGCAGAGAAAAAAAAAAAAAGATTCCTGCTTCTGAGCCTTTAAATCTTTACTTATTTCGTCTTTGACTTGCTGGCACCCTGGCTGTTTGAGTTTATTGAATCGAAATGTCCACAGCTACAAAGATGTGGATCCTAATTCAGTCTCAAGGACGTTGTCTAGTTCAAAGGTCTAGAGGCAGTCTGTGGCCTCTGGGGTACTTCCTGTGTCTCTCCTTAGGTCAAATCTCTCCTCTGGTTGAAACGATGTCATCATGATATATTCAGTCTCAGGCTGAGTCCCTGAGCATTTTAGTTGTTTGTTTGAAAGTTAAATATTTAGAAAACAATATTACTTTTGAAAGTTACTTTCAAAGCATCTTCTCTCTGTTCGGCGCACGGCTGCCCACATTCCGTGCTTTATCGTATACTTTTTACTCCAGAAAGGATACGGAACCACGGCCATGGTGCTCACAGCACATCCCATGCTGAAGACTTAGAATCCCCCTCCCCCACTCATCTTTTTTTTTCCCCATTGTTCCAACCTCTCATTATTGAAGATAAGAGAAACATTAAGGTTGTGTTGTTTGGCCACGGGAGAGCACGTAGCAACTTTCTTAAACTACTTTCTGCATTCAGATAACATAGTCACTGTGGTGTCAGCAGATACCTTCTCCACCAAAATCTGTCATCTAAACTCTCTCAATGCCTCCAAATGAGATGTCAGCCTCACTCAGCCAAACTTCCCTTTGCCTCTGCCCACCCCCCACCCCCACCTCCACAGCTGCTGACAGTCACCATTCTCTGTCTTCAGTCATATGTGACACTGGGAAGCTTGGACTCTAGAATCACTCAGGACCAGTGTCTGTGACTTGACCTGTCACCCATTGGTGGCCAGGGCAGCAGGCGTTTCCCTCCCTTTGTTGAAAGCTGTGCACCAATTTAATGAGATGCTTGACAAGAGGCATTGGAGTTTGTGTTTTGACAAAGAAATAAGATACCACACAAAACAGCAATGATGAATATTTTGTCTAGAACATGCAAGAGAGGTGTATGTGTTCTCAGAGAGTTAGTTTCACCACTGCTCCACTTCTCTGTTAAAAAAACCCAACACATTTTTCTGTTTTGTTCTGTTTATACCATCCTGGGGACTGAATACAGAGCCTCATACCTGCTTGGCACGCCCTCTACCACTGATTTATATACCCAGTCTTAGAAAGTATATATTGTGAAATTTCTACTTACATTTAATTTTAAAATCTGTTCAGCTTTTTAGTGCAGACAGGTGATTGTGCATTTTAAATGTGAAATAAATTATTAAAAGTAACCAGTAATTATGACTCTAATTGTATGGTCAACTTGTTATTATTAAAATTGCTACCTATATCTTTATATAAAATGAGACAGGTTACTACTAGTTTAAATTTATAAACTCCACAGAGTAGACCATTGGGATAAGTTCCTAAAAAAATATGATCATGGAAATGAATCATGGTTGAAATTAGTTCTGAAGCATTAGCTTGTTTCAGTAAGGTGCTAAATGCATTACTGAGCCTTCTAGCTAGCCTGACGGGGAAATGTGTCACCTGAGAACCAAGGGCTTCCTTCTCCTCTCTGTGTTCATGGAGTTAGATCTCTCCTTCCTGCATTCCCATGTTCTCTCTTGGAATGCTGTGAGTACTGAAGCATCTTTGCTTACAACTGCACTCCCTTCTTTGCATTCGGAGTCATGGGCAGAGATAGATACCTGCCTTTTCTTCTGACAAAAGCCTCTTGAGAAATTACAGACAAGTCAGGATATATAATTTTCTTCCCACATCTTCCCAAATTAATTGTTAGTATGTAAATTTTAAATTCCAAACTCTGGATACTGAAATGAAAATTGATCTGCATGAGAAAAATTAGGTAGTAACAGAGATTTTTTTTTTTCTTTTGAGACAGGATTTCTCTGTATAGTCCTGGCTGTCCTGGAACTCACTCTGTAGACCAGGCTGGCCTGGAACTCAGAAATCCGCCTGTCTCTGCCTCCCAAGTGCTGGGATTAAAGGCATGTGCCACCACTTCCCGGCTCAGAGAAAATTTTATATTGATAAATTTATGGATTCTTTTAAAAAGAATTCACCAAACGCTAGCACCCACTTGCACACATTTTAATTCATGAGATACCAAGATGTGTAAAAGGAGAGTCTTCCTTTGTAAAATGTAAGGAATGGTGGCATTAGATTCTACATAGCCAAGGGCTCCTTGTTCCTCTGGCCTCCTTCTCCTCCCGAATTCTGGGACTTGTATTTTCTAGAGTTAAATTTCACACACAAATAATCAGATATGAAGAGGTTGGCGCAACCTACCTACAAGAGTCAAAACTGCTGCCCAGCAGGCTGGATCTGTACCCTCAGTGAGGCATCTGAAAATCCCCACCTAGAGAGAAAGTCTGCTCTGTTCTGTTCCTCCATCCACCTTATATCAGTTCGTGGGCTGAAATGTCATGAGGATGGGCCCACTGCCAGCCTGGGCTGCTGGCACTCTCCCATCAATACCCAAGAGCTGCCAGGGTGACAGTTCGGTTGCTAGAAGTGTTTACTGTGCTGAGAAGTTTTTAAAATTCTCAGGAGACTGTGAACTTTCTACACATTGCATAATGCTGTGAATCATGGGAATGACCGAGAATCGTTCAAGAGAAAAAAATGTAAATAAATGTCTTGGAAGGGGATTGCGATTTCAAGTGTATGAACCATGAAGTCATGTGATTCTGGTGTCATGTGATCCTGGTATTTCCTGCACAAACATCAGCAGATAGGAAGGTTAAGGTGTCTACCATCGAGGTCAGCATAATTGTCAAACAACAACTGAAATAAAACGGAGCCTGTGGAGGTAGTTAATTGTAAAGTTTGTTTTGTTTTATTTTTTTGTGGGGTTTTTGGTTTTGTTCTTGGGCTCAATTTGAGGCAATTAAGGTTAGATGGTTATATGCATGTGTTTGTGTGCATCTTCAAGAAATTGTTTAATTTTGGTTTTGTATTTATATGTTTGTGTCTTCAGAGGATGATGATGATGATGATGGTGGTGGTGGTGGTGGTGGTGGTGGTGGTGATGATGATGATGATGATGATGATGATGATGATGATGATAGTGATGATAGGAGTGACAGCATCTCCAGGCTATACTCACATCGATGGCACTTGGCAGGTTGAGTGTATTGTGAATGTATGTCATGATGTTTGGCCACTTGCTTTTATTGTTTCTGATACTGAGAATCCTATGAACTTGGATCCATAACTTGCGACTTCTTAATTACCTACTACCATATAGAAGCCCCAAATTCTACAACTGGAAACAGATAATTTGAAACAAAACTAAACATGAAGTTTAACAATGGATCATGTGTCGTCCGCGCAGGTTTCCTGCTGGCAGGAACACACGGACACACACAGGATCCTTCTGCAGCAATTGTTTATTACATCTTCAAAGAGGCTGACACCCGACCCCCCGAAAAGGCACTGCTTATATATGCCCTGGAGTGGCGTGCTCATCTCTGATTGGCTGTTTGCTCAGGAGGGTAATACGCCCTGGGATGGCTCGTGACTTGGCGTGCTCTGGCCCTAGGCACATGCGCAATTTACCTGTAAACTTGGGAGAGCACCAGATGTCAGCGCCATCTGCTGGCTATCACCACTCACCGCGGCTCTCTACAATCGTGTGAGGGAAATGGACCTGATTAAAGAATGTAAGATTATTTGGTAAACTGCAATTCACATTTAATTTTATTTAAAGGAAAGTACAGAGTTTTAGCATTATTATCTATTTACTTATTTATATTTAACCGAGTGTTATGTAGCTCATGGTGACCTCAAACTAGCTTAGTAGCACAGGTTAGACGTGAACTCCTGATCCTTCTACCTCCACCTCCCACTTGTTGGGACTGTAGGTACTTACATAGAGTGAATTTACATCCTTAAAACCCACTAAGAGAGAGTAGCAAGACCACCCATCCTGAAGAGGGACTGTATCTTTCAAAAAGCACAGCCAAGAGGTCCAGGCCACCCATCTTGAACACAGGAGGGATGTGTACTCTGCTGCTGTATATCTCACTTAGAGGGCTCTCCTGGGATCGCTGGAGACTACACAGGCAGGGATGGACATCTGAGAAGATGACCGGAAGACCTCTTAGGATCATCACCTAAAGCAGAATTATGCAGAACTGAGCAAAGGATGAAAAATGAAGAGTGATGCCCCAGGCTAAAGCCTCTGAGCTCCTGAGAGTTGTGGCATAGGCTCTGAGAGCCATGTGGCAGCCATACTCTTCTGCTTCAGGGTCACTCTGGGGACACTAGCTGTGGTTTGCTCCCAGGGATGGACAGTGACCTTGATCTTAGCAGGTTTTCCCAACAAGAAAAAAATACCTTGAGAGGAACTCAACTAAGAACTGCCAGATTCCAACATGCTGGGCAGCTCCAGAGCAGGAGCTTCATGTATTAAATTTGGGGTACAGGGAGTGAAATGCAGAACCCACCACAGAAACCCAGATACTGCTCACAAGCCACTTCCATAGGACATGGAGGTGGGTGCTTTGTTAGTGCACACAGAAGGCAGATAACAAAAGCCAGTAGTCCACCAAAATAGAGGGGTTCCTGAGAGCATCAGCACCAGAGAAAGATTGGAATCCGATTGTTATTCACACACTAAGTGCATGGTTTTACTCCTGGCAAGCCCTAAATACAGTATTCACATGTTAAAAGGGCAGGAGAGAAAGGTTTTCCCCTTTGGGGACAGGAAGGGGATCTAAAAGTGGTTAGGTCTGCCTTTAGACAGAGTAGCCCCGGGTTAGCTCACGCTCTGCTGCCAATAGTTCTCATAAGATCCAAGGATGTGGCTTGCCATAAGTCCTTTGGTAGAAAAACTGGGACAGAGCAAACATAGATACGAATTGTCGAGCCTCCCTTGTCAACCCACTCTCAAGGACACTTGTTTGTCTGTGGTATGGCAAGCTCTGAGACTGAAAATTGACTCAGAGCAGTCAACAAGGTGATGGGCTGTGACGTTTGCCTCTCGGAGGGGCCTGGGTTTCCTGTTTTCCTTCTTTTCTTAGACTCTGTTGTGTCCACGAACCCACCTGTGCTTGGTGTCTCCCTCCATTCTGTGAGGCCACAGCAGAATACCATGTCCAGTGCACCAAATAAGGAACGGCAGGCATTGTTCAGTGTTCTGTAATGGGGAAGTCAAACTCCAGAGTCCTAACCTGTCAGGGGCCTGCTTCTCTATCACATGACAGAAGGTGGAAGGATAAGGAAAGGCCAGAAGGGGCTGGCAACGAACATTCTTGGAACAGACTGAGCTTTCGAGACCGTTGACTTAGTGCTTCAGTTGACGCTTTGAGAGATTGGAATGTTGCAAATCCCAAGACCAAATTACCTTCGGCAATCTTTAATCTTTATCTGAATGTGGCACAACATGTTAGTGACTGCTAAGCAAATCCTTTGGGACATGCAGATCACTAGCTTCCAACAGCCGAAGGGCCAAGAATTCCGAGATAGCACGGGAGCCTGTTCCTGAGGTGTACCTGCCTCACTCTAGGCTGCCTACTTGGCGCTTCCCCCAAAGGTGTTTGAAGAGCATCTTGATCTCTGTGTTTTCTTCATTCGATTATTATAAAAATTCTTCTGAGGCTGGCACCATGTTGGGACATGGGATCTGGGTCCCCTAAACCTGAACGGGCCATGATCACTCATGTTTGGCTCTGGAATAAATGATCTGCTATTCCTTCTGAGGTGAGTTGGTTTTGGATGGTTGCTTTTGTTTGTTTATTTGTTTTTTTGTTTGTCTGTTTTACCTGGAAAGACTCAGTCTCACTACTATTTCATTTTTATTGTTTGAGACAGGGTCTTACATAATCCAGGCTGCCCTCAAACCTACATTTCTCCTGCATCGGCTTACCAAGTGCTGAGATAACAGGTGTTTGTCACCATGTGGAGCTAATTCACACTTTTATAATGGCATGAATACCCTCCTGTCATGAGAGTGGAGTGCTTAGGCCTGATCACTTCTTAAAGAGGGCATCTTTAAACACTCTTAAATGGAAATTTGGAAATGTTATTAAACTTATCTTTTACGTAGTGGTATTTTGTTGTTTAAAATGTTAAATATAGCTGTTTTTTCACATACACATGTGTGTGTGTGTATACATATATACATATATATATATAATGTATATAAATTAGGAAAGCACTTTATTGTTTATTTTAATTTATTTTTTTAATACTCCATATTTTATTCCCCCACCCACCCCCTGACTGTTCCCATAACATACCTCCTCCTCATTCTCCTCTCTCCATGTGGATGCCCCCACCCCCTACCCCACCTGACCTCTAAACTCCCTGGGGCTTCCAGTCTCTTGAGGGTTAGGTGCATCATCTCTGAATGAACACAGACCTGGCAGTCCTCTACTGTATGTGTGTTGGGGGCCTCATATCAGATGGTGTATGCTGCTTGTTTGGTGGTCCAGTGTTTGAGAGATCTCAGGGGTCCAGATGAATTGAAACTGTTGGTCCTCCCACAGGATTGCCCTTTTCAATTTCTTTCAGCCTTTCCTAATTCAACAACAGGGGTCAGTTGCTTCTGTCCATTGGTTGGGTGCAAATATCTGCATCTGACTCTTTCAGCTGCTTGTTGGGTCTTTCGGAGGGCAGTCTTGATAGGTCCCTTTTTGTGAGCACTCCATAGCCTCAGTAACAGTGTCAGGCCTTGGGACCTCCCCTTAAGCTGGATCCCACTTTGGGCCTGTCGCTGGTTCTTCTTTTCCTCAGGCTCCTCTTCATTTCTATCCCTGTAATTCTTTCAGACAGGAAAGAATTACAGACAGGAACAATTATGGGTCAGAGTTGTGACTGTGGGATGGCAACCCCTCCCTCACTTGATGTCCTGTTGACAACACATGTTGGAGAGGATGTGGAGAAAGAGGAACACTTCTCCATTGCTGGTGGGATTGCAAACTGGTACAACTACTCTGGAAATCAATCTGGATGTTCAGCAGAAAATTGGAAATAGATCTTCCTGAAGGGCCAGCTATACCACTCTTGGGAATATACCCAAAAGATGCCCCACCATGCCACAGAGGCACATGTTCCACTATGTTCATAGCAGCCTTATTTGTTATAGCCAGAAGCTAGAAACAACCCAGATGTCCCATGACAGAAGAATGGATACAGAAAATATGGTTCATTTACACAATGGAATACTATTCAGCTATTAAGAATGAGGGCATCCTGAGTTTTGCAGACAAATGGATGGAACTAGAAAATATTATCCTGAGTGAGGTAACTCAAACCCAAAACAACACGCATGGTATGTTCTCATTAATAAGTGGATATTAGCCAAAAATAAAAGTACAAAATACCCAAGATATAGTCCACAAAACTCAAAAATGCCAATAAGCTGAAGTGCCCAAGTAAGGATGCCTCAGTCCTACTTGGGAGAGAGAGGAAAACAATCAAGTGGGGAGGCAGGGAGGGACCTGGGAGGGAAGGTGGACTGGGTGGGGGTGAGTGGGAGAGAGAGGGGAACCTGATCTGGTATTGGGTGAGGGAAAAGGACTGAAACTCTGAGGGACAGCAGAACAGGCAACCTTGGGAGATAGGAGATTGGGTGGGACCCTCCAGAATGCATCAGAGATCTGGGAGGTGAGAGACTCTCAGGACTCAAAGGGAGGGACCTTAGATGAAATGCCAGACAGTAGGGAGAGGGAACTTATAGAGTCCACCTCCAGCAGGAAATATAACTATTTTTAAGCAATATTTTCTTTCTGCTCATCTCCTTTGAAAGAATTTTCTAAATTCTAAATAGTCTCAGATTATTCCCCTTGAAACATTTTGACATATGGTTTATGCAATTATGCTTTATGTTTAACAAGTCTTACTGATTACACACTTCATTTACAAGGCACTTCATAATAATAAATTCAGCCCTATGTTTAGAAAATTATTATCCATTTATTCCTCTTTCTCTTGACGTTGTCCATCCTATAACAAAAGCTGAGATACATGATTAAAATCTAGATAACCATGCCTGTGTCAGTGGCTCCCATCTCTAAGACCCTATTTAAAAAGTAACATAGTGACTAACACAGGGGACACCAGATGGGCGAATTGATTTTCTTAAGGCTTTGTAAATAGAAAATGACAAAGGAGCATCAAAGAAGTTAATACAACACAATGGAATGGAAGAGAGAAGCTGAGTCTGTGAGTGAGGCGCTCCTAATGTGTGGGGCTAAATTGTGGAACTTCTCACTGCTCGTTTATCACACTGTCTTCTGCAGCCACTTCCTTAAAGCCCCCTTGACCTCCTTGTTTCTCATACTGTATATGAGAGGGTTCAGCACCGGCGTGAAGATGGTGTAGAAGGCAGACACCACTTTGTCGCTCTTGCCTGGCTGGTGGGACTTGGGTCTAATGTAGATGAAGATGATGGCCCCGTAGAACAACCCCACCACAGTCAGGTGCGAAGAGCAGGTGGTGAAGGCTTTCTTCCGGGCTGCAGAGGATCGCATACGGAGCACTGCGGCCAGGATGAGCGAGTAAGAAGCCAGGACAAGGGACAGCGGGATCAGGAGCATCAGGATGCAGCAGATGTACATGAAGAACTCAAAGACTTTGGTGTCGGCGCAGGCGAGGCGCACCAGAGAAGGCGCCTCACAGAAGAAGTGGTTGATGGTCCGAGAGTGGCAGAAGGGGAAACTCAGGATGGTGCCTGCCTGCATCAGCCCATCGGCAGCTCCCAGGAGCCAGGACCCCACTGTCAGGTATGCACACAGCTTGGGGCTTATGAGGACATGGTAGCGCAGGGGATAACATATGGCTATGTAGCGGTCATAGGACATGGCTGCCAAGAGGAAGCACTCTCCCCCTGCCAAAGTGAGGAAGAGGAAGATCTGGGAGCCACAGCCTGCAGGGGAGATAGATCTCGTGCTCATCAAATAGTTGGCTGCCATCTTGGGGACAATAGTGGAGACTAGCATCATGTCCATGAGGGAGAGCTGGCTGAGAAGGAAGTACATGGGCGTGTGGAGCCTGGGGTCCCTGCAGATGAGAAGGATCATGAGGGTGTTGCCCATCAGAGAGGCAGTGAAGATTACTAACACAACAGAAAGCAGGAACAAGTGGACGTGTGTGTGGCTGAAGAGCCCGAGAAGAATGAAGTCCACCTCTGTGCTGTTACTGGGAGTTTTCATAGCTCTGACCAAACCTGAAAGACAGAAGGATGCTTGCCCATTTTTTTTTTTTTTTTTTTTTATGGATAGGCTATCCTGGAACTACTTCTGTAGACCAGGCTGGCCTTGAACTCACAGTGATCCACCTGCCTCTGCCTCCCAAGTGCCACCATACCTGGTCTGAGAATTTTTTTTAAAGTGATTTGTAACCAAATGATGGAATATTTCAATATTTTAATTTAGTGGGATAATTAAAAATTTTTTCTACCACCTAATGTTGAAGTTATGGATCAGCGAGTGAGAGTGCAAGTTTGAGTTTGGCTCTCAGAACCCACATAAATAGTTAGGTGCAGTTCCCCTGTGTCTGTAGCCTTAGCTCTGTGAAGGGCAGAGACAGAGGGATTACTAGGGCTCCCTGGATGCCAGTCAACCCCTGCCCCCAAATGGAAGAGCCTGGTTCAGGGAGAGACTCTGCCTCAAATAAATAAGGCAGAAATTGATAGAGGAGGACATCAATACCTACCTCTGGCTTGTCAGTGAACCCATACCCCCCCCCACACACACACACACTTCTACTGCCTAGCCTATTTGCCTTAACTGTTCACTGTCTACCTTTGTTGTACCATAGTATAATTTGCAACAGAATTAAATAAAATATATAGAAGAAATGGTCTAGTGCTTCGGAATGTGTTTACCTCTACACTCACCTTAATCGTGGCACAAAGAAGCATTACTGTGTGATTTCAATTTCCTATAGTTTGGTTTTCTGAGTTAAAAGAGCCTTACATTCTTGCAAAGTTGAGAATACTGCTATGACCTGACTCATGACCTTTGCACTTTCTTATAATATCAACTTAAAGTAGTTCCACATGAAAAGTTTTCAATTAGCAATAATTGCGCCTCAGATAAACCTCATTGGCTACGATACTGCCATTGTGCAAAGCTGTAGTTCCATATGAAAGTAAGGGAAAACTCCTGTCATAATGGAAACCCAAGTGACTGAATTTCTCTATTCCACATGTGAGGTGCTGCAGTCCTATATAATACGTAATAACCACAGATGTTCCACACCTCAGTACAATGTCTCACAGCATCATGATTTCTTTCAGGATGAGAAGGGCATTGGTCCATGTAGATTCCTTCTCACCCTGATTACTTACCTTTATCTAGTGCACTCTCAAAATCGTTACTAAATTCTATCAAAGATTCCTGTAGAAAATTGACAGTTTCATGAAGACACAGAAGTAGGGAGCATTAATTGTGTTACAGACTTTCACGCTTACAGCAGTCTGGGAGCCAGAGGCAGGTGGATCTCTGTGAGTTTGAGGCCTGCTTGGTCTACATAGTGAGTTCTAGAACAGCCAGGGATGCACAGTGAGATGCTATTATGAAAAAAGGAAGAAAGAAGAAAGAGAAAGAGAGAGAGAGAGAGAGAGAGAGA
>JADRCD010238752.1:4736-32382 GCA_019843815.1 Montemys delectorum
TCTATTCTATTCTATTCTATTCTATTCTATTCTATTCTATTCTATTCTCTCTCTAATAAAGGAGTCTCTCTCCTGGTGTCAGATGTTATTGTTCAACTCGCCCTTGAGTCATTTCAAAGCCTTTCCTACCTGATGTTATAAAGACCCATATGACTGGACCTCCCTCGAGAGGAGATCTGGCTCCTGTGCCCCAAGGGCTACCAGTAAATGAAGACATGGGGAGAAAGACTGCACCCTGCCTTCTGTTCTCTGCCTTGAAACCAACTGGAGAGAGGTGGATGAGCATCTCTGTGACAAAAATGAACAGTTGTGAAGAGAAAAGTCAGTAATGTAAGGATAAGAGAACCTGGCGTCTGTAAGGGCCTGGCCCCCTCCACTACCCAGCATGGATCCCAGTGCTGCTCAGCCATGGCTCTTACTATGCAAAGGAGTTGGCTGTCTGGCTTTCTCTTTCCTTGTTTCTCATTTGATTTTCCATTCTTCTCTCTTTCCTCTTCCTCTCTCCTTGACTTCCCTTCCCCTTCCTTTTCTTTTCCCGTCCCTCTTCTCTTTTTCCTCCTTCTTCTTACTCCTGAACTGTTCAGTGGGATAGAGCCCAATACCTTGCCCATAGGCAAGCAGTCTGCTATTGAGCTATATTCCTAACCCTATAGTCTCTCATTCTTATGGCCAAAGTCATGTTTTAAATTTCATGTACACCGATATAGCTATGAAGGAAGCTCAATACAAAATCATAAGCTTTCTTAAACACCATACAATTAAAAAAAAAACCCTCTTATTTTGTAACTCGACTGAGTACCTCTTGGGTGGAAATCTAGAGATGACAGTGTTTGCTGACTGTTGAAAGGTGGCACACCCCTGCAAGGCATTTGGACAGTGGTAGAATCTTCACAGAGTGATGATCCCTAAAGCCACTTTAAAAAAGATCCTTTAAACAAATTTATTGTGGTATTTACTTGCGTTATGTGTTGGGTGTGTGTGTGCCTCTGTGCCTGTGTGGAGGGCAGGAGTTGGTTTGAATGAGTCAGCTCTCTCTTTCCATCATGTGGATGAAACTCAGGCCACCAGGCTTGGCGGCAAGCGCCTTTACTCATTGAGTCATCTCACCATCCCTGAAGACTCTCTTACAAAATCGACCAGATTAAATGTTTTCTTTATTGCTTACTTAAGGGCTTTGTTTCCTGTCCTGTATTCTCTAGCGAGGTGTTCATGATGAAATAACAATAAAGTTGGTTAGTAGGAGAAAAACTCAGGAAATTATGATCTCGGGACAACTCATGTTTTTATGGCCATAGTCATGGTTCACATATAGGTAATCAAGAGGAAAGTCTATTGAGAGCAGGGGTCCCTGGGGTGGGTGGTCCCCCTTTTCCCAGGTGATCTAGAAAATTGAGGAGGCACTACATGAGCAAGAGTGTCCTAGGCGCTCGGTCATAGGCACTGGCCCTCTCTGAGGCAGTTAATGACTGCAAGAGACAGACATTTTCTTCACTGGTGGTATAGACACTGTAAGTTGTAAATAACCCCTCGCAGTCCAGGAATGTGGCAGCTCTTTACAAAGTCTAGGACAGAGCTGGAGCGACTATGTAGGTCACTGTCTGGAGCCATTTTTGAGCTACCCATTTTATTCTGGCCGGTTCTTAGGCAAGTGGTGATCAGCACCATCAAATCAGATGTATGGCTTCCTGATGGCGTCATTGTGCCCCAGTGTCTACTGACCTTGCTGTCTTTGAATTGCTGTAAATAGTGGGGCTTTCCGTAAACACATCATGACCACAGATCCCTGTTTGACTAATACAACTCTCTGCTATAGGAACCCTTCCTGTCAGTTGCCTCTCTTCTTACTCAGTGTGCCTCAAGAGTCAACACTGTGTTCTCGCCTTCTCCTCCTCCTCCTCTTCCTCTTCTTCCTCCTCCTCCTTCTTCCTCTCCTTCCCCCCCATCTCTGGCTGCCCTCAAGAATGATTTTGAACTTTTGATCTTCTTGCCTCCTTCTCTTCAGTGCTGGAATTGCAGACATGTTCCACCACACCTAGTGTATATGGTGCGAGGAATGGAGCCCAGGACTTCTGCTAGGCGAATACCATAATGACTGAGCCACCGCCTCACTGCCCGCTGTGTACTTTTCACTCATCGTTTTTAAGTAATCATTTAAAAAATGGATAAAATAGTCAATGACACAGATCAAGCAAGATTACAACATACTGGTGTTTCTCACTTTGCCTGTCCTGGAATTGCTCTCCCTAGGATTGCTTGCCCTGGGATTGCTCACTCTGGGATTGCTCACCCTCAGTCTCACACCTCATGTCTCACAGTTTCCTGACCCCTAGTCAGAGAGAAAATGGTAGCACTTGCTCTTCTGCCATAATGTGTTCTTTTGGCAAGGTGCATCTTGATCAGCAGCACTGTCTTCCACTGATGTCAAATTATATTAAAATAGTGAATCATGCCGTTGTGTGGGGCAGGAAACCACACTTAAATACTACTGAAGCCACAGCCTTCATTTTGAAATTTATTCTATCTTATTTTATTTTGGGGATAGCATCTCATGTAGCCCAGGCTGATCTTGAACTCCGTATATACTGAGAATGACCTTGAACCTCTGATTTTCCTGCCTTCATATCTTGAATCATGGGATGAAAGCCATGATTGGCAACACCTGGTTTATGCAGTGCTGGGGATCTAACCCTATTCATGTTAGACAAGTACTCTACCAACTGAGCTATGCCCCAGCCCCAGGAATTTTAAATGTGTGATACAATGTGCATAGTGAAACAGGAATTTGTTTAAAATGTAAACACAGCACAAATAACTGTTCTTAGATTTTTCTCACCTATTATTGTCGAGCAGTAGAAAGTATTGGAGTTATTTACAATACTTTGTATGGACAGGAAACCACACTTAAATTCTACTTGGGCTCAAGGGCTTGAACTCAGGATGTCAGGCCTGTGCAGCTGAGACCTCTTGCTGGCCTAACCATCGGTGAGTCCCTTTTCTTTTTAAAAAATGTTTGCCTGTGTATGTATGACTGCATACTACATGTGTGGCTAGTGCCCGTGGAGGCCAAAAGAGGGAATAGGATCCCTGAAACTGTGGTCACAGGTGGCCATGAGCCACCATGTGTATGCTATGAATTGAACCTCTATCCTCTCAAAACAGCCAGTGCGCTTTTATTTTTTTATTTTTTATTTTTAGATTTATGTATTTGTTTTATATATGTGAGTATACTACCTCTGTCTCCAGACACATCAGAAGAGGGCATCAAATGCCATTGCAGATGGTTGTAAGCCACCACGTAGTTGTTGGGAATTGAACTTAGGACCACTGGAAAAGTAGTCAGTGCTCTTAACTGCTGAGCCATCTCTCCAGCCCCTTTAGTGAGTCTTACAGTGGTTATTAGGTATATACACAAGCATAAGCTATTATCCTTAACCCTTGGAAGTCAAGGAGAGGAAGGGAGAGAACACATCAGGCAATTTCATGCTGTTGAGGGGGAATCACAAGGGATCAGAATGGGCTTCCATTTTGGAGATGAATTAAGCTGGGCCATGAAGGATGATTGCTGTTTGGCCTCGCTAGTTGGAAGGGAAGAATGGTCAGACTGTGGAAGGAAAGGAAGAGGGCAGAGAGGCTATGGCTGTAACGTTTATATCCATCTGGCTTGTGTCTTGCTATTGCTGAGCGTCAGGTTGTACCTTCAGTGGAGTCTCAGTCTCTCCTTTGGCTCATGAAGATGGATGGGTAGCTAACTTATTCCTGCATACCAAATGGGCAAACTAGGTCCCTGGCAATATTTGTCTTTTAGTGAATTCTCTGTGAAGATATAGAAACTGTATTTGGAGAAAGCCAAGGACATAGAGGTAGTTACAAAACAACCAAATGCTGACACAATGGGATAGTTTGAATCTATAGATCTAGCTGTTATAAAGTGCAATGACATCAATTGGGACAAGGACACAGTGCACAGCTGTACATGAGACTCCGAGCAGCCCCATGACTCCCTCACAGAACCACAGGAAGACTAGGAAATTTTACAAATAATCTTTCTCATCTGTAAAATGGGCATGATGGCTGTGGTGGTTTGAATAGGTTTGCTCCCCTACCCCGTAGATTCATATGTTTGAATGCTTGGTCATAGGGGTGGCAGTATTAGGAGGTATGGCCTCATTGAAGAAGGTGTGGCCTTGTTAGAGGAAATGTGTTATTGGGGAGGCAGAGCTTTCGGGTTTTAAATGCCCAAGCTACACCTACATCTAGTCTTCTCCTTGTGCCTTCAGATCAAGATATATAATTCTCAGCTCCTCCAGCACCATGCCTACCTGCATGCTGCCATGCTTCTCACCATGACGATAATGGACTAAAGCTCTGAAATGGTAAGCCAGCCCCAAGGAAATGTTTTCCTTTATAAGAGTTGCCATGGTCATGGTGTCTTCTCACAGTGATGGAAACACTTATTAAGATGGAAGTTGGTACCAGGAGTGGGGTACTGCTGTGATAGGCCTGACCCTGCTTTTGTTTGGAGGAATGTAGATTTGGGAACCTTGGATTAGGAAAGCAATGGGACACTTCAAGCGAGGCTTAATGGGCCAGATTAGTAACAACATGGAGGGCAGTGTTGCTGAGGGTGATTTGAACTGTGTGGGTCTGAATCGAGAGGTTTTAAATAAGAGGAACTTTAGGGTTTTTGCCTAGAAATTTTTTTGTGTGTGATACTTTGGTGAAGAATGTGACTACTTTTTGCTCTTGTCTGAAGAATTTGCCTTAGTTTAAAGTAAAGAGATTCAGATTAATTGCATTGACAAAGAAAATTTTGAAACAGTCTAGAATAGATTCTGTCCTGTGGATTATTCTTCTGAAGGCCATTTTGATCAAACATAGCAAGCTGAGAAAGGGAAACAAATGCAAAATGTGTGGTTCATGGATTAAAGGGACACCAGAAGTAGAATAGAAATAAATCCTGTGTTCAAGGAGATAAACAAATTAAAGATATTAAATAGAAATAAGGGAGAAGTGACCTTGGGGAAAGATCCCACCCAGCTAAGCTTCCATCTTGTGAAATAGATGCTCCCCAAAGGACATTACCACCTATTCTAAATTTACAGTGCATTTGTGGTTGTACAAATAATAGTTATATCATATTAGGTGTTATTATAACCTGATTATTGTTTTTATTTGGACATTAGGAGCTATGATTGCGTGTCAAATTGACAAGGACTGGATTGTGATGGCAACTTTCCATCATCAGCTTGACTATACCTGGAATGAATTACAGTTCAGAAATGGAAGGCATATCTGATTGGGATCTTGTGCCAAGAAGACAACATGCCTTTGATCTGTATCTGGTGGGTGGAAGATACAGGCTTTTGATAGGATCTTAAGGCATAGTGGCTATGCTTATGAAGATCTATAAGAAAATAAAGAAAAGCTTATGTCCAGGTGTACATGACTTTAATCCCAGCACTTAGGAGACAGAGGCACGTGGCTCTCTGAGTTCAAGGACAGCCTGGTCTATAGAGCAAGTTCTATGACAGCCAAGCTTAGGTAGTAAAGGAAACCATAGAAAATAGAAAGCTGGTGAAGACATAGCTGAACAAGGTGCCCACATTCCAGCCCCAGCAAGCAGCAGAACTTGGCAGCTTCAGCCATGTGGTTCTGGCTTTAGTGTCAATAAATCTGCCTCCATGACTAAACAAAGTTGCTGAGGCCTCTATGGGATAGAGGCCATTGCATGAAGCTGTGAAAGTGAAGCCTGGATTGCCTTGGAGACTCCAAGATGTTAGAGATGCCAGAGATGTGGGATACCTGCTGAGGAAAGTTGCTAACAGGGAGTGGAAACAGCCCAAGAGAAAAGAAAGTATGTTTCAGTCAACAAAGCTGAAAGGAGTTGGAGATCGGAAGAGCACTTGGACATCGGACACGGAGATGCAGAGTTGGGAGTTTTACCAGCTAATTTCTGGTTTTGCTTTGGTCCAATTTTTCCTCACTATGTTCTCTTTCCTATATTTTAGAAGGGTAATGTGTATGTGACATGATAAGTTGGGAGTTTGTGATCGCTTTTTGATTTTGATTTTGTAGAGGATTACAGTTAGAAGATTCTCAGAAGAGACTTTGAACTTTGGACTTTTAAACATTGTTGAGACTGTGATAGACTATGGGGACTTTGGAAGTTGGACTGAATGCATTTTGCATTATGTTATGGCTATAAGCCTAGTGGGGGCCAGAGAGTGGAATATGTTGGTTTGAATAACTATGCCCTATATAGATTCATGTGTTTGAATGCTTGGCAATAGCAAGTGGTACTATTAGGAGATGTGGTCTTGTTAGAGGAAATGTGTCACTGTGGAGGCGAGGCTTTAAGGTCTTAAATGCTCAAGCTCTGCTCGTTGTGAAACACATTCAGTCCCCTTGCTGCCTGCAGGTCAAGATGGAGAACTCTCAACTCCTTCTCCAGCACCATGTCTGCCTGCACGCTGCCATACTTCCCACCATAATGATAATGGACTGAACCTCTGAAACTGTAAGGCAGCCCCAATTAAATGTTTGCCTTTATAGGAGTTGCCTTGATCATGGTGTCTCTTCACAGCAATGGAAATCCAAACTAAGGCAATAGCTTAGTGGGCAAAATGCTTGTCGTGCAAGCATGAAGACCTGAGTTTGGATATTCAATATTCATGTAAAAGCTAGGTGTGATGGAATATGCCTATAATCTTAGCACTGGGGAGGCAGAGACAGGAAGAGCATCAATACCTCACTGGCCAGTTAGCTTAGTTGAAACAGTCAACTCTAGCTCCAGTGAAAGACTCATTCTCAAAAAACAAGGTGGAGAGTAATTGAGGTAGACATCCAAAGTCTCCGGTCTCCATGTGTGCACGCATGGGTAAGTGCCCAATGCGATCTACGACATAAATACACACTCATGCATACACTACACGCGTGCATGAATGCACCCATACGTGCATGCATGTGCACACACACAAATAGAAATAATAATTGGATCTTTTCAAATGAGGGCTGTAGAAGTGAAATGGATTAATATGCATGAAGTGTGGAGGCAGATTCCTTTTGACTTACGTGACTTAAAGTGAGAGAGGCTCTTAGTGGGAGGTGTTGGCTAGCTTCAAAGGCGATATGGGCCAGAAGGAAACAACATCTGTTGAAAGAGGAGAGGTTCAGAAATGGGGTCCAGAGCAGCTGTAAAACAAGCATCCTTCCATCTGAGGTGGCCCAGAGATGGACGTCACTCGTTCACAGTGGGGTCTGCAGGAAATGGAATTTGCTTCATTCCTCATATTTAGAGAAGCAGATAGATGCTCAGAATAGCTTTATTGGATTTGACATGA
The DNA here is from genome assembly GCA_019843815.1 of Montemys delectorum. Taxonomy (NCBI): domain Eukaryota; kingdom Metazoa; phylum Chordata; class Mammalia; order Rodentia; family Muridae; genus Montemys; species Montemys delectorum. The sequence continues at coordinate 12,077 of JADRCD010238752.1, forward strand.
AGCAAGAACCACCACAAAGTTACACACACACCAACAACCTCCAGCACAAAGACTGAGTACCAGTAGCTCTTCTTTTTGAAAATGATTAGCATTTCACAGAGGGGGAAATGGGGAACATAAGACCAAAATAACAAAAAGCAGTCTTTTAACTTGTTTCTCGATTTCTCCTTCCCTCCCCTCCCCACTCCTGTCCTTTTTTTCTTTTTTGAGATAAGACTTGAATAGCTCAGGGTGGCCTTGAGCTTGCCATAAAGCCAAGAATTGTCTTGAACATCTGATCCTCGAAGCTGTACTTCTTGAGCTGAGATTACCAGCATGCATCATGACACCCAGGTCTATGAGGTGCTGGGGACTGAATCTAGGGCTCTGTGCATACTAGGCAAGCACTCTAATAACTGAGCTATAGCCTCAGACCTCTTTTTTTCTTTCTCTTCTCTTCTCTTCTCTTCTCTTCTCTTCTCTTCTCTTCTCTTCTCTTCTCTTCTCTTCTCTTCTCTGCTCTGCTCTGCTCTGCTCTGCTCTGCTCTGCTCTGCTCTGCTCTGCTCTGCTCTGCTCTCCTCTCCTCTCCTCTCCTCTCCTCTCCTTTCCTCTCCTCTCCTGTTTTCCTCTCCTGTTTTCCTCTCCTGTCCTCTCTTCTCCTTTGCTTTCTTCTCCTCTCCTCTCCTCTTCTCTCCTCTCCTTTCCTCTCCTCTCTGTTTTCCTCTCCTCTCCTCTCCTCTTCTCTCCTCTGCTTTCCTCTCCTCTGCTCTCCTCTCATTTCTCTTCCCTTTCTCCCTCTCCCTCATTTTCCTCCAGAGATGTCTTATTATGTAGCTCAGGCTAGCCTGAACTCTCCATCCCTCTCTCTCAGCCTCCTGACTATACACTACAGACATGATCATTCCTGATTACCCTGTTTCTTAAAGGACTTGGAGAAAAAAGTAGGCTTTATTAGGTTATTCCCTTCATTAATTTATAGGTTTAAACATTTTTATTGTTCATTTAAGGGGATATAGTCTTCACATTTTCCTTTCACCATAGAATTAATTTTGCATTGTGCTCTTGTGCTTACATCCGCTTTGGTTCCAGAGATCTCTCCATCCTTGCTAGAAACAGTATGCTTTGCATCTTTCTTTTGGGGGGATTTCCACTTCAGCCTGCCCAGTTTCAGTAAATGCTAACCCCATTTCCCCCCTCCACCTTAGCCAAGCTGCTGGGCAGCAACTCTTCACAGCATGTCTTTCTGAGGAGCAGAAGTGTGAGACATGCAGACAAAGCCTAGTGAGAAGGAAGTAAGGTGACTTTGCTCAGTGTGGGTGCCAGCTCAAGGGACAGCAGTGCTATGGGCAAGGCCAAGTAGTCAGAGGGGAATTGGGTGAGGAAAAGGTCAGGGACCAGATGCAGTTGACCCTGTTGCCTGGATGACAGGCAGATAAGGCTGGAGGCAGCGTGTTGATTGGATTAGAGCTGTTGAGAGGATCTGTCAATGCAGCTGGCTTTCCATCTGAAACTGACTTGCATTAACTCGTGTCTAACTCCCTGGTTTCTATAAAGAAATGAAATCCCATGAGTTGTAGCCCAAGGGGACCATTCTGCTTTACTGGCAAATCCAAGCATTGAAGCAGAACAGAGTGGGTCCTATCCAAAGCTTGTTGATTGACTTGTTGGCTGTCACCATCTGTTTTGTGATGTTATAGCAGAATACCACAGATTGGGCAATTCACTTTTCTTTCAGATTAATATATATATATTTGAGACAGGGTCTCATGTAGCCCAGGCTTGCCACCAACTCAATATATAGCTGAGCATGACCTTGAACTTCTGATCTTCCTGCCTCTATCTTCTTAGTGTCGAGACTACAGGTATATACTACTCTACTGGGTTTATGCATGTTGTCTTAGTTGGGTTTTACTGCTGTGAACAGACACCATGACCAAAGCAACTCATTTTTTTAAAAAGATTTATTTATTTATTTTATGCATGAGTACACTTTTGCTCTCTTCAGACACACCAGAAGAGGGCATCAGATCCCATTACAGGGGGTTGTGAGCTGCCATGTGGCCACTGGGAATTGAACTCAGGACCTCTGGAAGAGCAGTCAGTGCCATCTCTCCAGCCCCCAAGAGGCACTTCTTATAAGGGCAACGTTTAATTGAGGCTGGCTTACAGGTTCAGGAGTTCATTCCATTATCATCTAGGCAGGGGCATGGCAGCATTCAGGCAGGCATGGTGCCGGAGAAGCTTAGAGTTCTATACCTTCGTCCAAAGGCCAACAGGAAAAGACTGGCTTCCAGGCAGCTAGGATGAAGGTCTTAAAGCCCACGCCCACAGTGGCACACCTACTCCAACGAGGCCACACCTCCTAATAGTGCCACTCCCTGGGCTAGGCCTACTCAAACCAGCACACAAGCACCACCATGCCTTGTTTTACGCAACAATGGGGATGGATCCCAGGACCCGGTGCATGCCAGGCAAAGTACTCTACCAGCTGAGGACTATCCTCAGCTCCGTCCTGAGTAAGTTATGATGAACAGAGATTTGTTGGTGAACAGTTCTGGATGCTTGGAAGTTCATATGAGGGGCTAACCTGTGGTACGTGTCTTCTTGGCAGAGCATCTTGTAGCAGGACAGAAAGGGAGGAAAGGAGAATGTAATTTTGAAAAAAAAAAAAACCCACATATTTCTTACAGCACTTTTTATTTATTTAGTGTGTATGCGTGTGCCTGTGTGTGTCAGTCAGAAAACAACCTAAGGACGTTGGTTCTCTTCTTCAGGTCTGGGATCTGAACTCAGCTCATCAGGCTTGGTAGCAAGTTCTTCTACTTTGGTAGCAAGCTGAGCCATTTCATCCACCTGAATGTGTTCTCTAACAAGGCAAGTCTAGTAATGGCCATGTTAATGTATTCATGAGTTTCAGAGAGCCTTCTGGTCTAATCGTCTCTTAAAAGTCCTTCCTCTCAGGGCTGGAGAGATGGCTCAGCACTTAAGAGCTGATTACTCTTCCAAAGGACCCAGGTTCAACTCCCAGTACCCACCCACATGGGTGCTTAGAACTCTGTAACTCCAGTTCCAGGATCCAATGTCCTCACACAGATGTGTGTGCAGGCAAAACACCAATGAACATTAAAAAACAACAACAAAAAAAGTTCATCCTCTTAATATGATTGCAGGGAGTGATTACATTTTTAATCCAAGTCTGCGAAGGGACAAGTATTTAAACCGTAGCAATGGCCATTCTAACGCTGATGTTACTTGTAAGTAATAAAGAGTAGCCTGACCATCCACAGAGCCTTCTCAGTGTCTCCCAGTGAGAGTGTGCTCCCCAGTTGAGTGCAGAATGAGTGAAGGTATTCTCCAGCATGGGTGTGGACCTGTAGCCCACAGGCCACATGTACTCCAGAATAGTCACGAATGTGGCCCAGCACAAAACTGTCAACCTGCTTAAAGCATTAATTTTTTTTCTAATTCGTGTGTGTGTGTGAGGGTTTGTTTATACAAGTATGTATGTGGGTGTGAAGGCCAGAGGACAACTGTGGGTTCATAGGCGCCATCCACCATTCCCTTTCACACAGAGTCTCTCACTTGCCTGAAACTCACTTAGGTAGGTCTGGCTGGCTGGCCAGTGAGCACCAGGGGTCTTCCTGTCTCTATCTGCCTTTCCCAGATCTGGGATTAAAAGTGTGGCAACCACATATGGCTCTTTTATATGGCATCTGGGGATTGACCTAAATTTCTTAGGATTGCAAACCAAGCACATGTGTGTGTGTGTGTGTGTGTGTGTGTGTGTGTGTGTGTGACTTGATTCACAGTTCTTGAGCATGCACTTTAGCTTAGAGAAGCCAGCAGATTGGATATCCGGGGCATCTCCTTAGCAGGCCAGTTTCTCATGGCATCTTGATGAATGCCTCTTTAAACTTCCAGGACCTGTGGGCTTTCAACAAAGGCGTCTGATGAGTTCCAGTTGGCTGGCAGATACGAAAAACAGCTGTGCTTCCAAAGAGCGGCTCCTTTGACTGTCGAAGTCTGTTATCTCTGCCTCGGCTTGTCTTTTACCTCTTCCTTGAGATAACAGGCTTTACTGTTTTGCATTTTACTGTCAAATAAACTAATTAAAGATCACCCTTTGACTGCTTTGTGCTCTGAGTGAGTTGGTCCTTTAAGCAGTTTGTGTCCAGGGTTTTAATTAGGAATCTCAAATACATCTTAAAATTGCTTGAGAAAATTGAAAGGCTTTTAAAACAAAACAAAACAAAAAACAAAACAAAGCCCAAAATATAGGAATTGTGACTTGCTGATTTATTCTTTTATCCAATAGGCATAAGGAACTACTCACACCCTAGATCCATTGCTTACAAATCTCTCTTCCTCAGGTTCCGATATTGTAAAACAGAATCCATGACAGGACTTAAAGTCTTTACGAGTTGCCATACAGATTAAATGCTTAACATAAAATAATTTGCCCTCAAGAATCTGAGCCTTGCTCTGGGGATGTGGTTCAGTTGGTGGAGTGCTCACCTCCTATGCAAGGGGCTCAGGGTTTGATCCCCAGCACCAAATAAACTGGGCGTGGTAGCTTGTGTCTGTAATCCCAGCACTTGGGAAAAAGAAGCAGGAAGGTGGGAAGTTTAAGGTTATCTTTGGCTACATAATGAACTTGAAGCCTGCTCTGTCACTTTACCACTCAAGTATGTATGCAAGTACATACGTACATACATACATACATACATACATACATACATATGTACATACATACGTAGCTATCTATCTATCTATCTATCTATCTATCTATCTATCTATCTATCTATCTACCTATCATCTATCTATCTATCTGTAATGGGGCCCTAGACCTTAGCACAACTGACTCCATGATGGAAGTATCATTCAGGCTGTGAAACTCAGCAAGTAGACAGCACCACCTGCTAAATCTAAAACAAAGACCTAATCCATCAAAGTCCATAGTTCTGGAAAAGTCTCTAGATGTACTGATCTTGCTTTTTGGCTCCTGTAGTTCTATTTCTGGCTAACTGTTCTTGTTAACTGAAGTATTTCAACACCCCCACCCTCACCCCAGGACATGTTTTTTGTTCTTAAAAGCTCACTCTGAGAAAGGCTGGGGACTATGCTGGGATCCCAAACGCCCAGTGTAGTCACTGTTGGCTAATAAAGACTTTCTATTGCCTTAAACCCATCCCTGAGCAGTCTTACAGTGAATATCCCATGATTATCTGTCTGTCTGTCTATCTATCTATCTATCTATCTATCTATCTATCTATCTATCTATCTACCTATCTATCCATGTTCTTCATTCAGTCATATCTCAAAAGCTACATTCTCTCTTCATGCCTCCTCTGGTTTTCAGATCAGGCTACGCCTCTGTCAGGGCTCCCCTGGCTAACTCTCTCTTTCGCCTTTCGTTTTTGCTTAGGCAACACCCGTAGCCAAGCCCCGAGCTCCAAAGTTGGTGATGTCTACCTTCCTCTCACTTCTTCTCTAAGACAAATGCCTCCTTCCTCCTATTTGGACGTAAGGCTTGTCTAGTGAGAAGGTTCTTGAATACTATCTCCTCAAACCTGCAAAAGGCTCCAGAGAAGGCAGTGGGTAGTTTTCCTGAGAGAGGGAGGGGAGCAGAGAAACAGACAAAGAGACAGAGAGACACAGAGAGACAGAGACAGAGAGGTTGTAGTTAGGGAGGGTATCCACACTTCTAGGGTAGGTGAGTCTCCTTTTTTACTCAAATTTATTTAACCTAAATGCTTCCTGGTCTTTTCTTTTGGTCTTGTCTTTAATGTTATAATCTCACATTTACCTAGTTTGTTTGCCCTTTCAAACCAAACAATGTCATTTGTATGTATTCACTTCCCTTTCCTCTGCCTGGCAAGTCCTAAACAATGATCTTTAATGCTAATGCTGGGACATCTACACCATATTTTATTGTTTGCTGCAGCGCGGTTTCTGTTACCCCCTGAAACTTACAAAATAATCTATGGAAGGACAGATGACACGCGAGTTTATCTCTGGGAAGCATGAGAAAGGAAAATACGTTAAAATAAAAATTAAAACGCGTGTGGTACATACCTTTCCAGTGGAGTTAGGGTGGGGGCGTGGTCTTTCTCATAGTCACTCAACTAGCTCTGAAACAAATCACACTTTTCTCATTTATTATAGTTTTAGACAGGGTTCCACATAGCCCAGAGGTCCCACGTGGCCTCAAGACTAGCCAGAGTCCTTGAATTTCTGACTCTTACCTCCATCTCTCCCACACGGAGATTCAGGCCAGTGTCATCACATCAGGGTTTGCTTGTTTGGTTGGTTTGTTTTGTTTTGTTTTTGTATTTTTTTGTTTTTGTTTTTGTTTTTGTTTTTTTGAGACCGGATCTTACTGCGTAGCACTGGCCAGCCTCAAACTCGAAGAGATCCCTTTGCATATGTCTCCTGAGTACTGAGATCAAAGGTCTTTTGCCTTGTCCAGATCCACACCTGGTTTATAAGATGCTGGGGATGGCCGGGAGGTGGTGGCGCATGCCTTTAATCCCAGCACTTGGGAGGCAGAGGCAGGCGGATGTCTGAGTTGGAGGCCAGCCTGGTCTACAAAGTGAGCTCCGGGAGAGCCAGGGCTACAAAGAAAAACTCTGTCTCTTGAAAAACCAAATTAAAAAAAAAAAAAAAAAAAGATGCAACCCAGGGATTTGGAAGGCTAAAGCACTGTACCATTTGAGCTCCACACCCAGCTCCTTTTTCCAGTTACCAAACAGGCAAAATAAGCTGGTTCCTGCCCTAGCTGTAGCCATCCAAAATAGAGATAATGTACATGTCTAAAGGTCTAAGGAATGGAGCAGAGGCGGTCTGTCCTGAGAAAGAGAGCAGCCGAATCTTTCCATTGCTGACGCCTCCATCCCAAATATGGGCAAACGTTAGTTAAGACAAACAGCAAGTGCAAAGAAGTCTCAAAAAAGGAAAAGAATTGAGCCGAGTGGGCCAAGACTCCCATACCCAGCGGCCTGGGAGGAGAAGCAAAGGGGAGGAGGAGGTGATAGCAGCCAGCGCTATGTGGCTATGTGCGTGCGTGCGTGCGTGGTTGCTTCTTTCTTCTCTGCTGATCTCTGTAGGAGGTCCTGCCTCGGGACTCTCAACCTCACGTATTTTGACAGGGTGTGTCATTTCAAAGGCACCGGGCTGTGTTGTAGCCTGGAGAGGAAATTGAGCTCATTGACATATTTCGAGATGTATCAGAGAGGCCACAAGATGACACGCAGGCCTCAGGAAGGTTCTCACTGCCTTTGTAGATGCTGACTGAGCCAATTCCTGCCCAACCCCTGAACTGTCTTTTTCAATTTATGTGTAATTGTGTGTTTGTGTGTGTGTTGGGGGAGGGGGGCGGTGCCTGCGTTCGAATGCAGTAAATGCTCCTTTGTTTTGTTTGGTCACTCTCATGCCGTCAAGCCTTTCCTGCCTTCCATTACTGATCCTTGCTAGGAGCTCAACTGTTATTCATAATTCCAGCCTTGAGTGTGCTCCTGGTCAAGGGGGCTTGGCTTAGCGATTCTCCGCCTCTCCTCCAGTAATAATACTTAAGTGGAATCGCACACTCCTTGGGAAGGCTAACCCCAGGTCACCCTTGCCTTCCTGGTTGTTACTATGTTGCCATTTTTCTCTCTTAGTCTCTCCAGCCAGCCAATCAAAACACAATGGGACCTTCTTTGACCTGACATCTACGTCTTTGTAGCGATCCTTTTTTTTTTTTTTGTAACAGAACTTCCAAAAGAGTTGTATTTCATCCTCGCCTTCTTTTCTTTTCTTCTCATCTGCTTCTTAAAGAAGTCCTTTAAACAAGACTCCACCTTTACCATCCACCAAAAATTTCCGTTTCAGTGCCCCCTTCTCTCTGTGCACACATGTGTGCACGCACACAGGAATGTGAATGTGCGCAGGAGCTTCAGGGTTATGGACATGTGCTTTCCACACACCTGGCTTTACCTGGATTCTGCAGATTCACTGTCAGGTACTCACACACTTGTGCTTGGAAGTGCTTTATCCATTGAGCCATCTCTCCAGCACCCCCCACCCCCCTTTTAAAATAGAATGCATTTATTCTTTAATACTTTTAAAATATATACACACCCGAAATCTCCCCTCACACATTCTAAATACTACCCCCCACACCCCTTCCCACCCTCACATCTTTTCCTCTTTTTCTTTCTTACAACCTGCCGAGTTCCGTTAGCTCTGCCTGCGGGCTTGTTGCCTGGTCTCGCCGGCTTGACCTTGTGTGCATCTTGTGGCGGCCACCGGCCACCATTGCTGCAGTAAGATTGTTGAGTGCACTGGTCACAGCACTCCTCCCCATCCTGCAGCTCTTACATTATTTTCATGACATTCCTTGAGCCTTGGTGGAGCGTAGGGGTGAGGGTGTAAGTCAGGGAGAGGGTGAGGGTGAGGGAGGGGCGGTACTGATGTAGATGTCCTATTTAGGGCTAAACGCTCAATCCCAATTTCAGTTTTATTTTAAGATAGGGTCTCTTGGAGCTCAGGCTGGCCTGGAACTTAATATGTAGCTGAAACCGCCCTTGAACTCCTGACCTGCCTGACACTACTTCCCAAGTACTGGGATTCAGGCTATGCCACCACACTCAGCCTGAAACACTTGGCCGATTTAAATACTGAGACCATTTTGAATCCTCACCTCCCTAGGACAGCCTCTGGGGACTCCTCTACTAGAGTCCCCAGTCCTGAGGGCTGGTGGCCCTCCATATATCCAAAGATGTCAAATCACAAATGATGTCATCTGGCCTGTTTCATGACTTCAGAGTCTATTTATAGATGGATGATTCTCTCCAGTCTAGTCTGTAGTTCTAATCATGATTTCTACAGAGCCCGAGGCTGGGAACGCTTTGTCAATCTCCCTCAGATGTAGAAGAAACATCAGAAATGAACATTTGCTGAGACAAAACCCCTGGCTGCTCACTGCCTCCCTGTGTCCGAGTGCTCTCATGTGTAATGGGTTCCCTGCTTCTGTGTTGGCCTTTGTGTCACAGTCTCCCGCTTCACAACTGAAGTGATTGTTTTGGTTTTTTTTTTTCTCATGTGTGGTAGGCACGTATATGTGTTTGTATGTCCGAGTGCACGGGGGTGTACTTATGTGCTGGTGCCTGTGGAGGCAGGAGGTTGATATCGGGTGTCTTCCTCTACTACTCACCAGAACTCAAGTGAAAACCAAACAGGCGTGGCAACCCCACAACAGGGGAGGCAGAGACAGAGCGTCCCCAGGGCAAGCTGGCCAGCTAGATTAGCTGGTGTTTGATGAGCTCCAGGTTGAGCATGTACCCAGGTGCCTGCAGAGGCAGGGGGCTGATATCGGGTGCCAACCTCTTCTGGCTTATGGCCACAATCCACTTTTATTCCCATCCCTGTCTCTGTTCCGTTCCCACACACTGGACCCCTTGTGGATACCGCAGGCCCTATTGCTCTGCCTGTCATAGTGTCCCCCTGCTCCACCTTCACAGGAGTCACTCCCTGTGCCACCTGGCACCCTGCTCAAATGTGGGTGCTCTCTTTCTCTCTCTCTCTTTCTCTCTCTCTCATTTTTCAGGACAGGGTTTCTCTGTATAGCCCTGGCTATCTTTGTAGAACAGGCTGGCCTCGAACTCAACTAGATCTGCCTGCCTCTACGGAATATTTGTATGTATGTATGTATGTATGTATGTATGTATGTATGTATGTATGTCTGTATGTCTTGAAATACCATAGACATATAAAGAAATGTTCACATGATATGAAAACAGGAAAGGGACTATTTGTAGAGTGGATGGAGACAGCAGGAACAGGGAGAGGGAACAAGGAAAACTACTGGGAGGCATGAATGTGAACAGTGATATGCGCGAATGAAAATGACATAACTAAACCCATTTTTGTACGTTAACTAAAAACATCAATAAAAAGAGAGTGTACCTGACATGCTTTGTATTCAAGATTACTCCTTTCCAGGATGCTCAGAGCCCACAGAGCCCAACCTTGGTTTTATTCCTCACTTCTGATTCCCTGTTCCTGCCTTCTGAGGAACATCAGTGGGCAATGGAGGTCAGAATGGCGCCTCTCTACCAGGCAGCAGTGGTCATAACCTTGTACCAAAGGTTCTGTCTCATGATAAAGTCTTTTGTACCATGGTTTCGCTGTGTCTGTTTCCCAATAGGAATCCCATTTCCTTGTCATTTCAAGGTCACCTCGGTGTGTGTGTATATGTGTGTGTGTGTGTGTGTGTGTGTGTGTGTGTTATGTATATATGTGTGAATTCATGCAGAGGCCAGATGCCTTCATTTCCTATCTTCTCCATTTATCCTCTTGAAACAGATTTCGCTCATGAACCTAGGAAGGCTCTTATTCCTGCCTCCCCGTCCATGAGCACCGAGGCTTTGTGTGAATTCTGGGTTGGGATTCAGAGTCTCATTAGCAGGCCATCTCCCCAGCCCGAGGTTTCTTTAAAATAGTTTCCTGGAGGAGGAAGCTGCAGCCTAGTGAGTAGAGTGCTTGCCTAGCATGCACGATACCCAGGGCTTCATTCCCGACGCTGCCCAAATGATGCCCCGGTTCATTCCTCTAATCCCAGCCCAAGGCAGGTCAAGGCAGGAGAATCAGAAATTCAAATCATGGCCCCAGCGTACGTTCTTTATCTGTTTACCAGTGAAGATAGTTTCCCCTCACTTGGTTGTAAGCCCCACCGAAGTGGGAACTAAAACCAAAAATCCTTCTTTAGAAACAATAAACCTGAGTGGAGGTGTGACTGAGGGTGCGTGGTCATGTGGGAACCGGGTGAGAAAGAAGGAGACACACAAGATTGGGGTGCTGAGTGCACTGGGCTAAAAGGTCACTCAGACCTGGCCAGGCTAGAGATTGTCTCTTGTGCTCGAGATGGTGGGTCTGTTTCCCCATTCCATAGAAAGGAGATGAAATCTAATAGCCATCTTTGAGGACAAATGGTCAAAAATAGACACAAAGAACATCGCAGAGGAGCTCCACAAAGGAATCAGCCAAGTTCAGCGTTCCATGGGGCATGCAAATATGCTGAGACGGTAAGAAGCCTCCAGCTGCGGCAGCACAGGCATGGCAGAAAAATAATTGCTGGCGGAAAGAGGATGCTCTTGCATTATAATCACTAGACACTGGAAAAACAAGGAGAGCCCGGTAGTCATCCAGAGAAACTATCGTGTCAAGAGCGAGACCAGAGAAACAGAATAAAATTACAGTGCACTCACTGTGCTGTGGTGCACAGGTCTCCCTTGCCTTGTGAGTTGTGTGTTGTTGCTGTCACAACAGCTGGCAAGCAGACTCTTGCCATTTCAACCTCATTATATTGACGCTTCGTGGATCTTTAAATTAAATACAGTATTTCATTGATTCTCTGAGAGTGTCATATGTGCACACAATGTATTTTGATCACACTCACTCTCCACGTCTCCCCTTACGCCTCCCAAATCCACAGCCCATCCCCTACCCTTAGCAACTTTACACCCTTCTTTTTAACTCACCAATTCGAATTCATTCTGTCCATATACTCCTGTGCCTAGGTGCCCATCCACTGGAGGCCTTCCAGGGGGCACGCCCTTAAAGAAATCTAATTCTCTCTCCTTCAGAAGGCATCAACTGTCAACAGCTCCTCCGCTAGGGGCTGAGAGCTCAGGAGCCCCTCCCGCTTCCCCATCTGACAGTTACTTGGTTTTGGCTTGGTGCAGGTTTTGTGCAGGCCACCACAGCTGCTCTGAGTTCATGAGCGCAGCCAACCTACTTTGCCCCAGCTCTTCATTCACTCTGGTTCTCCCCAACTTCAGCCTCTTAGCATCTTCCCTCTCCCTCTTTTGCGATGATCCCTGAACCTTGTAGGGGGATGGAGGGTGTGGCATCAGGTCTTGTTTGTGGATGAACACTCTATTAGATTCGCATTCCCTGTTGTGAGCTTTTGCTTTGATTGCTATCCACTGAACAAAGAAACTTCTCGGCTGAGATTTAAAAGCTGTGCTAATATCTACGGGTAGGTAGATGGAAATTTAGAACGTGCTTTGACAGTCCTCTTAGCAAAATATTAGTAGTAGGTTTATCCCTGGGGTTTGTGAGCTAACCATGCGTTCTTGGCTAGATTAATACTATAAGATGGGTTTCCCTTTTGTGGAGTGGGCCTTAAATCATGTTTTAACAAAGCAATTAATTACCTATATCACACTCAGGCCGCCATTTTGCTCATGGGCATGTCTGGCCAAGGCGTCGTTATTTAGCTCATAGAGTTCACAGCTGGGTGACGCTGCTGATGATGTTTGCAGCATGCGCTTCACGTTTCCATACTAGGAGAGCCAGCCTGGCCTCTTGGCACACAGTTTTAATTCTAGCCCTTGAGAGACAGAGGCAGACAGATCTCTGTGAGTTCAAGGCTAACCCAGTCTATATAGTGAGTTCAAGGTTACATGGTGAGAGCCTGTCTCACACAAAACAATCAATCAGTGCTAGCAAAGCCAGCCAGCAGGGAGGAAGCCCCTGGGTCAGCGCTAACTTGATTTCTCCACGACCTGTCACCAAACTGGGTGGTGTCTTTAACAATAGAGTCTTGCCACCAAGGTCCTGGTGGGCAACTAAGAGTGATGACAATATCCTGTACTGTTTTGGAGGTCTCTGGGATATCTCTGACAACAACTCAGAAGATGTATCCCATACTTTGTTTTGGGCATGTTATTTGGCAGCCTATGTTTTCTGGGAGGAGCATAATCCTCCGTGTAGGGAATATATACATATAATAAGACATATATTTATATTAGATATATTATATATATGAAGTTTATAAAATTGTATGTTTCCGTATGGCCTTCCCAAGCATCTCTAGCGTTAGTTAACTTTCCCTCCCCCCCCCCCCCCCCCTGCCTTTCCAGCTCTCTCCCCACTTAAACCCCTTCCTCCCTGTTCCCTATATTTGTCCTTTTGGGAGATAGGTTCTCACTAAGTAGCGGAGGTTGGTTTTGAATTTTAATTTTCTCGCCTCCGCTTTCTTATTGGGAGTCTGGATTAGAAGTATTTACCGCCATCCATAGTCAATTTAAAAAGAAAAAAAAAAAAAAAAAAGGAATCTATCCATGGTGGGGCTGGGGTGTTGGCTCAGTCAGTAAAGTGCTTGCTGTCCAAGCTTAAGGACCTGAGTTCAATCCCCAGCACCTGTGTTAAACGCTGGGTTTGAGCTGTGCGTCTGTCTGTAACGCTAGCATGTGGGTGGCAGTCAGCCGGACCCCTGGGTCTTCCTGGCCATCCAGCCCAGCCAAATTAGCGTACTCCAGGTTCAATAAGAGACCCTGTCTAAAATGCAAACAATAACAACAGCTATATTGCAGCTGCAGCAGCAGCAACAGCAACAACAACAACAACAACACCAACAGCAGCAGCAACAGCAACAAGTGGAGCGTGAGGGAGGAGACACTCGTCACGGACTCCCGGCCTCCACACGCAGTTGCGCACATGCGCATGTGCACACGAAAGAACACACAAAGACAGGTTTCTGTAGAGAGGGAAGTAATTTATTTTGCATACAACACAGCAACAACTGCAAGTATGGTTGTCAGGCAAGTTTATCTAAAACTCCCCTCCAACTCCCCCCCCCCCCCACTTCCCCATTTCCCATCCGACACCTCGGCTTCCAAGCGCTTCAGAGACCACTGACAGCTGCTGGGGGGAATCGCCAAAGATCCCACATTTAACTCTAAGAAGCACGTAAGCCATTTCTCCCAAGTACTTGCACAGTCTTCCCCACGGGAGGACTCTCGTGGCACCTGCCCACAGTCGAATCCTCAGGACAGTCATCCGGGGCAGTAGGAGGGTGAGGTGACTATAGAGGCACAGGTCAGCTGTGCTCTCCGTTTGGCCCTTAACACGTTTGTTGTTGGTGCATCTTTGACGTGTGTGTGTGTGTGTGTGTGTGTGTGTGTGTGTGTGTGTACTTGCGCGCATGTGTGGGTGGGCACTGGTGAAGATACATGAAGGTCAAGGAGAACCTCCCACATTATGTTTGAGACAGGGTCTCTTCTTGGCCCGGAACTCCAAGTAAGTGAGTTTCCAGGGATTTCCTGTCGCGCGGCTCTCATCTATCTCCCCAGAGCTGGAATTATAAGCGTGGACTTTTACATGAGTTCTCCGGATGTAACCCAGGTCCTTATACTGGGAAAGCAAGTCCTTTTTCAACTGAGTTTGTCTCATTAGCCCTAATATTTTTATGTTTCTAGAATCTAGAATCGGGGAAGTTTCTCCGATGGCATCCTCCGGACTTCCAAACGCAGCAGACTGAACTTGCCACCCACCATGAATGGACAGCTGTGCCGGGGCAGGATGACTCTGATCTGTTTTCCAGACGCTGCGGGTTGCTCAGATGCGTAGCTGGTTACGATGGGAATACGGCAAGGTGCCTCATTTTGTAGTCTCCTCTTGTAAGAGCCTTTAGCCTACCTTCAGGATCGGCATGGAGGAAGATGACCGAAGGAAGTTATGTGTATGTCAGTAGGAACAGGTTGGAAAACTCTCTTGGAATCCCTGAGGATTCAGGACTGAAGATGCAGCACCTGGGGAATGGAGATCTGGCCCAGCTGGCAGAGTGCTCACCTAGCGCGCATAAAGCCCCGTGTTTGATTCCTACCACACTGTTTCAACTGGCCTACAATCCCAGTACTTGGCAGATGGAGGCCAGAGGATCAGAAGTTGAAGGTCAATTTTGACTCTTTAAACACTTTGAGACTAGCCTGACCACACAAGACTCCATCTTTAAAAAGAAAAAAAAAAGTTTTTTTTTTCCTTCTACCTTTGTGAGGTTACAATGAGGAAGCGCCCACCTCTGGACTAAAGAATGAAGTCATTACTAGATACTGAAACTGGCTCTCTGACCCTAGACTTACTGGGCCTCTGAATGGTAGGAGAAATCCTTGTTGTTTATAAGACATCACGCTTCTGTATTTGACTATGACTCACTGCCACCACACTCAGGAGGCTCAGTTGCTGAAGGTTGCTGTTTTTGTTTTTGTTTTTTTTTTTTTTTTGAGAGAGAGAGAGGGTGATAGGATAAAAAATGTGGCAAGGGGTGGTACCTTTGGTGGGTGGTACCCCTGAGAACTTGCACCATGCAACAGATCTGGTGTAAGGAGTTTATTGGGGGAGGGGGAGGGAGAGCCAGATAGAGATAGTCAGGGACACAGGAGACCGGGAAACTGAGAGAGGGGCAGAGAGAAGGAAGCACAAGAGAAGGCAGGGGGCCAGCTGGGCCCCTTTATCTGTAGCATACACTTGGCACACACCTGGCGGGCTACAGGAGGACCTAAGCAGTGGCTAGGTCCCTGCGAGCAGGCCAGTGTTTCTATAAAGAGTATACACAAAGTTGGGTCAGTGGGTACTTAATTTCCATTTGTTTATTTATTAACACAGTGTTTCATATACCTTAAGCTGTCCTCGAACCTATTCTATAGCTGAGGGTGACATCTGGTCCTGTTTCTATCTCCTGCGTGCTGGGACGACAGGCACGTGCCTGGTATGTATGTTGCGCTTGCCTTTATGAAACTGAGTCAGTCACCACGAAGCTTGTTAGAAAGTGGGTTTGCTTTCCTACGGCTGTCTGCCACAGGTGCTCTGTCCGTCCCTCTCATGTGTGAAGGCTGTACAAATACCCTTACTGGGAACTAGGCAGATGGCAGCACCTTCCCAGCCTCCAGAGCCGATTCAAACAAGGCTATTTTGGTCAAAATTGCCCAGTCTCATGTGTTTTCCAATAGCGGCAGAGAGATCATCCACTGTATTTGGTTATGGACGACGTGTCCATCAAGTGAGACAGAGACACAGCCTAGGTCAGCTGTTCTCAACCTGTGGGTCCCGAGCCCCGTGGGATTCGAATGGCCCTTTCACAGGGGTCACCTAAGAGCATTAGAAAACACAGATATTCCTGTTATGATTTGTAACAGTAGCAAAATTGCAGTTATGAAGTAGCAATAAAATAATTTGATGGTGGGGGGGGGGGTCACCACAACATGAGGAACTGTGTTTTAACACAGTTAACCCTTTAGGGTCCCAGCATTAGGAAGGCTGAGAACCTCTCTGTTCTAGATGAACAAGGGCCAGGCAGGAGAGCCACAGGCTGGTGGGTTCAGGGGAGCCCAATCCCCTGTATCGCTTTCTTCTCCAAACAGCACTGGAGGCTCTGAATTTGGCCTGGGAGACATGCTCTCACTACGTTTCAGTGAACTCCTTTGATCTGCCTGGGAATGTCCGAGGCAGCTGGACAGGCACCCAGTCGATCGACTTGGTTGTGAGAAATTTCCAAACTCTGCCCTATGCGCAACTGCCTTAGCACAGCCCAGCTGCTTTGGACAGGGGAAAAATAATACTAACAATGATTAAATACTACAAGGCCCGTGTGTTTGAGCTTCTCTTCCCCTCCTGGTCCAATGCCACTCCCATTGGTATGTGGCAGTCCAAGGCAGCTCTTTGAGTTTCTGCTTTGTTCAAGGTTCCTTTGAAGCCAGGACTCAGCTTAAGTCAGGACAGGTTGTTGCTTGATTTCCATTCATGTTTTTTTTTGAAAGGGACTTATGTATTCCAGGCTGGACTCCAGTTCCCTTTGTAGGCAAGAAACACTTCTGATCCTCCTGACCCCACTCTCCCAGCGTTGGGGTTATGTGCTTGGTTCCTTTGGTGTTTGAACCTAGGACTTTGCACACACTAGGCAAGCATTCTACCAACTGAACTATCTTCACAAAGGATGCTGGAAAAGAAAGCCAGCGGCTGGACAGACAGACAGACAACTCAGTGTATAAAGTGCTTGCGCTGTAAGCATGAAGACACCATTCAGTTCTCAGGATCCTGGTAAAAAACTGGGCAGGGTGACACATGCTTGTGATCTCGAGTGCTGGGGAGACTGGCAGGCAGTTCCTTAGGGCTGGTTGCTTACTTAGCAAGTTTCCGTTTCCATCGAGAGACCCTGTTTACAACAGACAAGGCGGAAGGTTCTGGAGAAGGCACTCAAGCATGACAACTTCTGGGGTCTACACTCCTGTATACCTACATACCTACATACCTACATACCTACAACCTCACAGTAAAAGGATGAATGAGTGGGAGAAGGAAGACAGAAAGGACTGACCAATGAGGGGGGAGGGAGAGAGGGAGGAAAGGCAGCAGTGGAGGCCCCCCACCATCTAGCTGTCTCGGATGCACTTTACCGATTCCTATTCTTTCTCCTTCTCTCCTTCCCTCCTTTCTGTTCTCTTAGCTGCACACTCTACGTCAGGCTTGATCCCATCTTGTAGGTATGATTCATTTAAATAGACCCTACATTCCCCCCAGCTGCCGATTTAAGATGCAGAATAGAGAGATTTAAAACACACACACACACACACACACACAACCAAAACTCAAACTGCCATGAAAAACAAAAGAAAAAGAGAAGAAAAGAAAGAAAAGAGAAGAACAACAAAAACCAGCAACTGTTGAATGTTGGATGAAGAGCCCCACAATTTGCTCAGCTCCAGCCTGCCACACGTCTGGCTTATAATTAAAGGCGTAAGAAATGTGTGCTGCTTCCCCCCCCCCCCCCCCCCCCCCCCCAGTTCGGACTCGGTTTTTCCTTTTTACGAAAACATCTGAATCCTGTCTCTGGAGTGGTCTTGCATTATTTGCTGGCAGGGCCACAATAGCCACCTCCGTGGGGACTGCAGAGAAAAGCCAGCCATTCCCCTGCCAGAGGAAAACACATCCTGGAACCTGACATCTGGGTCTTGCAGCTGGAAGGGGGGGTGGGACCACAAAGCACCAGCCTTGGTGTCATCAAAGGCAGTTGATGGTGCCAAGTGAGTATGGAAATTACACACAGAGCAGATGCTGTCTCTAGCATTAGACGGATAATGCAGCTATTTAGGAAAAAGAAAGATGTGCTTAGAGTTTGATCACCCACAGTACGTGCAATGAAAGCATCCGGAGCTGTCGGAGTGACAAGGATGGGCCCACACGTGTCCCCAAAAGTTCGCATTTTTTTTTCAGATTTTATTATTCATGTCGTTTAATGAATTATTAATTAATATGTGTTTTTATTTGTATGCGTCTTTATATGTTTGTACATGCAAAGGCCCGAGGAGCGTCTCTCTGTTCTCCACTCCTTTTAAAGATTTATTTTATTTTCGATTGTGGATATGTATGTATCTGTGTGTGGGAATGTGCACACATGAGTGCAGGAACCAGAAAAGGCCAGAAGAGGGCATAGGTGGTTATTATGGCCCTGCCAGCAGAATAATGCAAGATGACTCCAAAGACAGGATTTAGATGTTTTTGTAAAAGGGAAAAACAGAAGACAGAAGAGGCCAGAAGAGGGCATCAGATCCCCTGGAACTAGAGTTATAGGAGTTGTGAGCCATCCAGTGTGGGGGCTGGGAACTGAACTCAGGTCTGGGGGGGGGGGGGGGGGGGGGCGGAGCATCAAACATGTTTAACTGCTCGCTCATCTTGCTGGCTCCCTTCACCTACCTTTTGAGATAGAGTTTCTCACAGGACCTTGAGTTTACTGTATTTGAATACTCTCTCTGTTCCCTGAACTCCAGGGATCCTCATCTCAGCCTCCTTGGCTCTGGGATTACAATCATACACAGACACTCGCCCCCCCCCGGCCCCCCCCCCCACTTCTTATGTGGATGCTGATAATCGAAATTAGGTTTTCATGTCTGTGGGACAAATCGATTTAACAACTGAACCATCTCTTCAGCATCCAAATGGTTCACGCTCCCTTTTGTGGAGGTTGAAGAAGGTTGAAGTAGCCGGGGTTACTTCTCCCTTTATGAAAGCTGAAGGAAGATGCAGCTTGAAAGGAAAACACACTCCGTGGATATTTAACATCTTAAATATCCACGGGTTCAGCCATCTTCCGTCTAAGCGGCATTTGGAATGCTTTGTGTGATGGACAGGAGAATATGAGAGCAAGAAAGCCCAGCTGGTTATCTACAAGCCACAATCGATCAGGAAGAATTAGCTCATTGTGGTGAGAGGAAGGGAGCAGGAAGAGGGCTGGAAAAGGAAATTGAAAATGCTAATGAGCGTGAAAGCACCTTGGCCCCCTTTCCCTTTCTTTCCTTACCCAGATCTTCCTAAGATTAGGGCCCTGCAGCCAGCACAGGCTCCGTTTGCACTCAAGTTGGAGGCACTCACAGTCGCTGGCTTTACGCAGGAAGTATGGGTTAAATATCAGTATCCAGGCCTGGACACAATGTTTCACAAAGGTCTCTTTCTATCTTTTGTTCTTTGCCAAGCAAGCAGTCAGGAAAAGGGCTCTTCTGTCAAAAGTGCCCCATCCCCTTTTTTTTTGGACAAGTCTGGAAAAAGAGGATTCCTCTCACCTAAAAAGAGGACTTGAGGGCTAGGGATGTTCCTGAACTGGTAGAGTTTGCCTCTTATGCATGAGGCCCTGGGTTTGATCTCCAGTATCACATAAACCCACGAACGGGACTAAGGACTTGTGATTCCGCACTCTGGAGGTATAGGCAGGAAGATCAGAAGTTCAAGGTCATCCTCAGTTATTTAGTGAGTTTGAGGTCAGCCTGGGTTATGTGAGACCCTGATCTTCCTCAAACTCCCAAGCTAAAAGAGGTGACCTCCACTGGAGAGGTGGCCCAGATATTAAGAGCTTACCTGAAGAGCACTGGGGTTCGTGTCTCAGGAAACACACACACACACACACACACACACACACACACACAACACACACACACACACACACACACACACACACACTAAAGAACAAGCCGCAGGCATCTCAGAGGTGCCCATAACTTTACCTCCAGAGGATCCCACACTCTCTGCAGGTCCCTGTATGTGTGTGGTGCACATAGCAGGTACACGAAGCGCATAGCACATACATACATATAAAATGGAAAACATTTTTTTTTTTTTTTAAAGAGAGATGACTTAATGGTTGGAATCTCCTGTTTCTGTTGGAACAGCATGTGGGTTTAAGAGTTTTGTGTTTGGGGGACACTAGGGAGATGGTTCAGTGGTGAAGCACTTGCCACACACGTGCGAGGACCTGAGCCTGAACCCCCAGAACTCACGTACAAACAGATGTGGCAGTATGCTTTGATTGTCTTCGTGCTCCTATGGGGAAGGGGGGGAACTGCCAGAGGCTCAGAAACCAGCACTGTGGTGTGCACAGAGATGGACAAGAACAAGGGCATCCTTACTCAAGCCAGGTAGAAGGCAAAGCCCTACACCCAAGGGTATCCTCTGGCTTCTATGCGTGAAGCATGGCATGCGTATTCTCGCACTGACACACATGAGCACATACACACAG
>JADRCD010238753.1:0-13698 GCA_019843815.1 Montemys delectorum
CACACACACACACACACACACACACACACACACACACACATATAGAAGTCTCAGTGCCTTAGAGAGTGACTGCATTTGGAGCCTTCACAGAGGTGAGTAAGTTCAGGTGAGGCCCTGAGGGTGGGCCCTGATCATTCTGCCTGGCATCTTTTTAAGAAGAGATAATCCTGAACATGCAAATATACACCAAAGATACACATGCACAGAGGATGACCCTGAGACCAGGCAGCCAAGGAAACCATATGCAGAGACAGAGGCTACAGGGAAGAGCATTGATCCTGGGCTTCAGGCCTCCAGTACTTATAAGCAGCATACATTTCTGTTGTTCAAGCCCTTCGAGTTGTGGTATCTGTTCTGGCAAACTAAATCAGAGCCTGGGACAGAATTCAAAACTCTCTATCCTCTGTTGAAATAGCCTCCTGAGCCTGGCAGATTTCCGCTGCCCTTGAAACGCAGGCTACTCTTTTTCCAAGTCTTCAGAGTCAGATAACAGCCTTTGTGTCTCCTTCTTCTCACACTCTGGATGGATGGAACCTTCTCCAGCCATGCTTACCCTTCCCAGTCTGTATCTGTCCTATCCAGATTATTCCTGCTCCACGAGACACGAGACTCAGGGAATGGGGGTGGGATATCTTTCAGACATACCTTGAACTAAGCAGGGCTCTTCACAGGAACAAAATCAGCAGGTGTGATCTGGTGTGGTGTGGTGTGGTGTGGTGTGATGAAGTATGGTGAAGTGTGTGCTGTGCTGTGGTGTGGTGTGGTGTGGTGTATGTGTGTGTGTCTGCACATACACTTCCTATAGGTCAGTGGTTCTCAACCTTCCTAATGCCATGACTCTTCAATACATTTCCTCATGATGTGATGACTCCTAACCATAACATTATTTTTGTTGCTACTTCAAAACTGTAATTTTGCAACTGAGTGGTGTCTCAGTTCCTAAGAGCATTGGAAATATGGTTGAGAACTGATGTTCAAGTCTAATAGTAAATAAAAGCTTGGAGTGTCCAGGATGCCAAGAGGCCAGTAGGTAGGCTAGAGCCTTAAAGAAGAGCAGCAAGTTAAGCCCAAGGCCATCTACTGGCCACACTCTTTCTTGCTTGGGGGAGGTCAGTCTTCTGGTTAGGACATCCACTGCATGTTGCGACCTACTCAAGTCATGGAAGGTGATCTGCTTCCTTTGGAATGCCCTGATCTAAGTGTTAGTCTCACCCTGAAATGTCTTTGTACACAAAGCTTTAGAGACACATGAGGTAATACGAGGTCTGTTTGCTGTGATGGTTAGCTTCAGGTGTCAACTTGCCACACCTGGGAGAACTGAACCTCAATTGAGAAAGCAATTCCTTCAAATGACCTGTGGCCATGTCTCTAGGCCATTTAATTAATTGCTAATTGTTTTTGGAGGACCCATCCTGCTATGGGCAGTGCCATCTTGATCAGGTGAGACTGTGCTTTATAAGAAAATTTGCTGACAAGCCAGGGGAAGCATGCCAGTAAGTAGAGGTCCTCCATGGTTTCAGCCTCTGTTCCTCCTTGAGTTCCTATCTGATGTTCCTTGGTGATGGATCGTGACCTGGGGAGTGGTGGAGTGAAATACACCCTTTCCTTCTCAAGTTCCTTTTGGGTTTCATCATAGCAAAAGAAACCCAACTGGAACAATTGCACATGGTGGAGAGAGGCTATAGTCAACAGTATTGTTTACCATTTCTCAAAATAAGTAAAAATCTGTACTCTGTATTATAGAATGGAGTCTGCACATACGTGTTTCAATAGCTTAGCACCTATACACTGTTAATATTTGTTCTGAGTTAAGCCCTCGACAGACCAGAAGCCCTGGAGAAGTATTAGGTGATATGGGCAGACAATAAACTTAACTTAGTGTTTCAGACTTCGTTAAGCACCTAGCTCAGAAATCCACAGACTAGAAGAAGAGTAGAAGAGGTAATAAGAATGGCACACACATCTTGTTTCACAAATGTGGCTCACCATCTAGCAGAGGGGTAAGACTAAGCTCCAGAGTGACAGATTGTCTTTGTACACTCGCGCACATGTGTGCGCACACACACATACAAATACAAACACAAGCACTCATAACAAATACACACAGACACACACAAACACACATACACAGACAAACACACAAACATACATACACAGCAGATACATACACAAACATACACACACGCACATACAACAAACACACAGACACACACTTAAACAGAAACACAACAAATACACACAGACACACACACAAACATACACACACACACACACACACACACACACACACACAAGCACTTCTCCCCATATAATCTTCTGGCTGGAGAAGACATGTCAGGCACATTTTAGGGTGTTAGCCCATTGCCTTCTTAGACTGCCAGGTCTCAGAATGTAGCATAACTTGAAAGCTTCAGTTCCCACCATTGCCACTGGCATTCACAATGACAGGCGTTATGAATTCCAGCTCTCTGGTTACAATACCACCAAAAACGGCAAGTAAACAAGATGATGGATATAATAATTAGCTTGATTTAATCATTTGACATTGTTTACACATATCAAACTGTCATACTGTATCCATGAATGTATGCAATCACGAGATGTGAATTTAACATAATAGCAGGCTGGAGGTGTGCACAGCAGTGCTGTGTTTACTGAGCCTGCCCAAAGTTCTCCTCCAGAACCACAAAAACAATAACAATGCCAATGTAAAATATAAATGTTAAATTAACAGACTCACTCATACTAATAATTTGCCAAATATCTGGTCACCGCAGTTCAGATGGATGACAGATAAATCTCATAGGTTTTTATTCTACTAACCTAACTTACCATATCCTCAATGAACCAGGAAGAACTGCAAAGTCTGGTGCAACAGATACTGTCTGGTGCTACTGTCCAGAGGCGGCTAATGGACCTCTGAAACGGGGCAAGACCAAGTGGAAAGACAAGGAAAAATGTAAACTGTTTACTTAAAATGTAAACCTTTAATCCCAACACCATCCTTCCACGGATGCTGAAGGAAAACCAGAAATCAGGGATTTATTGTGCTTCCAAATTATCACTTTCAGATGAAATCAATATAAAATTACTCGTCATAACTTTTTTTGGTTTGGTTTGGTTTAGTTTTTTTTTTTTCCCCTATTTTAGTTAGTTAGCTTGTTTGTTTGTTTGCTTGCTTGCTTGTTTTGAGACAGGGTTTCTCTGTGTAGCCCCGGTTGTCCTGGAACTCACTCTGTAGACAAGACTGACCTCAAACTCAGAGAGATCCACCTGCCTGACTCTGACTCTCTGCCTGCCTCTCTGTCTCTCTGCCTCTCTCTCTCTGCCTCTCTCCCTCTGCCTCTGCTGGCCTTAAAGGAATGCACCACCACTGCCTGCCTCCATTCAGGTAATCTTAAATGTATATGAGAGACTTTCATATTCCAATGACCTTAGACATCTTTAAGGGCGTGACCACATTGAATAAAATAAATGACATTATTAAACTGATCTCTCCTTCTGGAACATTTTTTATATGACGAATAAAACATTTTAAAACACATCTTGGCTGGGCAGTGGTGGTGCACACCTTTAATCCCAGCATTTAGGAGGCAGAGGCAGGCAGATTTCTGAGTTCGAGGCTAGCCTCGTCTACAGAGTGAGTTCCAGGACAGCTAGGGCTACACAAAGAAACCCTGTCTTGAAAAAACAAACATAACAATAAACAAATAAACAAACAAACACGTCTTGGATGACACATGCCTCTCATGTCTTTTTTGTTCGTTTGTTTGTTTGTTTTGTTTTTTTGTTTTTCGAGACAGGGTTTCTCTGTGTAGCCCTCTGTAGACCAGGCTGGCCTTGAATTCAGAAATCCACTTACCTCTGCCTCCCAAGTGCTGGGATCAAAGGCGTGTGCCACCACTGCCTGGTTCTACTGTCATTTTTACTTGCCTGTGATCTTTGGATGTGCCAAATGTGTCCCTTCTTTGGGACTTTGCACCTGACATTTCTTTTACTCTAATATGGTTGTCCAGAGAACTGCACACATCTTTTCTTTACTCTATTAATAGTTTTATTTAAATACCAGATTATCAGCACATAATTCCCTCCTCTCTCCTCCATCCCCTTTTCCTCCATAAGACTGTGACTTGCTAATGTTTTATTGCTTGTTGTCTATCTTTCCAGGGGTGAGCAGGGGTATGTATCCGTGTGGACAAAAGCTTTCATGTAACATATTCATTACAGTAACCCCAACATTTAGAGCACTGCCTGCCAGCTACTGGTACAGTGAGCATTTAATAAATCCTGGGTGTCTTAGTTAGGGTTTCTATCACTTTGACGAACACATCATGACCACAGTAGCTCTGATAAAGAAAAACATTTCATTGATGCTAGTTTACAGTCTCAGAGGTTTAGTCCATTACCATCATGGCAAGGAGACATGATGCTGGAGAAGGAGCTGAGAGTTCTACATCTTGATCTGCAGGCAGCAGAAGACGATTGTGTGCCACCCTGGGCATGGCTTGAGTATAATGAGCCCTCAAAGCCTGCCCCCCACAGTGATACACTTCCACCAGAAAGGCCATACCAACTCCAATAAGGCCACAACTCCTAATAGTGACACTCCCTATGGGCCTGTGGGGGCCATTTTTACTACACTGGACAAGAAGTTATAAATGATTTCACTCAGAAAGGATTTGGAATGTGATGCTGACTAATTAAGAATAAGCTAGATGATTGTATATTTGATGTGTGTGGGGTTTCTTCCTTTATTTCTTGCTCTTTTTCAGAGCTCCTTTATTTCATTTTGGCAGGTCTTATGAGGCAGCTTTCAAGGTTTAGCAACCCTGTTAGCCAATTTTCAGACCAGGCTCCTTAGCCCACAAAGAACCAGCAGCTTCAATCCTGGTTGCCCTTTTGCCACTCAAAAAAAAATCTGTTTTTTTTCCATGGATAATTGTTTAAAATCTACTCTTTCAAGCTGGCAGAAGAAAAACACCGATAATTGCTGTTTCAATAAGTGCAAATGCAGTAAATATGACCAATTTTTTTTCAGTTCATTTAACCCCTAATCAACTGTCAAGCAAAACACCCTTCCCAACTGACAGCTCTAGTTAGCAAAGCACCTCCTCTCTCTGAACTCCTATCACACTCTGTATGCATCAGAGAGCAAGATAACTGCTTACCACTGTACAGGAGAATGGGGCTTTCTATCTTTCTGTGCAGCTGTTCGTCCTTCTGTGCTGACTCCTTCGGAGCCATTGGCCTCGACTTTCCAATTGTACTCTCTCCTCTTTATTTCTTAATAATTCTTTTGGTTATTTTTCTTTTATGTGTTATTGGTGTTCTGCCTGAATGTATGTCTGTGTGAGGCTGTGAGATTCTGGAGTTCCAGACACTTGTGAACTGCCATGTGGGTACTGGAAATTGAACCTGAGTCCTCTAGAAGAGAAGTCGATACCCTTGCCTGCTGAGCCATTTCTCTGGCAAACATTCGTATTCCCTTCTTAACCATAAAAGTGTCTGGTATTTCAGGCATCAAACAATCTTCTTTTGCTTTCTTTTTCTCAAAATCATACTGTTTTCTTCTATTCTATGAAGAATCGCTGTGTTTAAAGAAACTTTCAAACCATCAAGAGCCTCCATTTTCCTTCTAGAAAATAATGGGGTGATGTCTACATCATTGTCCAATTGCTACTCATATGACTCCTAAACACACAGGGAGATGAAGGGAAATTGTTCACTGCATCATAGGGAAATTAGACCTACAACAGTTAGGATATTGAAAGAAATAGCCTAACTCATAAATGAAAACAGTACTGATAGTAAACTTTCCCTGACAGATATGGAAGAGTCATATGGGTGCTGGAGAAAAGCCTTAGCAGTTGAGAGGGCTTAGTGTGCTTCCAGAGAACTGAAGTTAGCACCCACAGCTGGTTGCTCACAATTGCCTATAAATCCAGCTGCAGGGGGTTTGAAAGGCTCTTCTGATTTCCTTGAGCACCTACGCCCATGCCACACACTCCCCAAACCCATAAAAACACAAAATCATAAAACATAATACATAGGCTGGAGAGATAGCTCAGGGTTAAGAGCATTGGCTGTTCTTCCAGAGGTCCTGAGCTCAATTCCCAGCAACCACATGGTGGCTCACAACCATCTGTAGTGGGATCTGATGCCCTCTTCTGGTGTGTCTGAAGACAGCTACAGTGTACTTGTATCAATAAAATAAATAAACAAATAAATCTTTCTTAAAAAGCACAGAAGAAAACACAATATACCAACCAAAAAAAAGATTAGTAAGATTAAAAAAAGAAGCCCAAACGAAGCATCAAAGCATGAGACATTTTTAAAAACAAAACAAAACTACAATAATACATTTGAGTTCAGTTTATGTTGGCAGCTACTGCTAAGCACGGTGCCTGCCCTTAAGTGTGGTTTATATACCCAGTGAGACTCCAATGGAGAAAACTAATTTTTCTTTGCAAGTAGTTGTGAAGTGGAGATAGGTTCTTGGTTAGGAATGGGAGCTTCTGATCACTCCTTTCCCTCAACACTGAGCCCCTGTCTGGCTTGAATACATTCAGGCCCTGTGTGTACTGCCCCAGTCTCTGAATTCACTGGGTGGCTTTTGAAAGACAGATTAGCTCTCATTGAAAAGAGTGCGCTGCGCTCCTCTGGGGTAGCCCATGGTTACCTCCTGCCTTTCAAACGTGAGAGCCTGACATCTTGAGTTGACCAACCTCTTGGGCCATGCGTGACTAAGCCCAAAAACAGAGTGCCAATTTACTGAGGATGCGAGAAGGAAAGCCTGAGAGGCTTGGAAACCTCCCTGGGTACTTAGCCCAGCCTGGGACCTTCTCTTAGAATTTCTAGCCTGCATTAGTTATACTTAGAGTCAGAACATCCGTTTTTTGTTTTTTTGTTTTTTTTTTTTTTTTACAGACTTAGTTCACTACATTTTTCTTGTATAAAAATCCTTATGTGATAGCCACAGCTAGAGCCTAGAGCCTGGGACCTCTGAACAGAGAGACTTGGGTGTGCATTTTCAAAAGATAATCAGTGAAATCCTGAGGAGACTTGGTGAACCCAGTCTCTTTCCAGAGGTCAGGGGGTCAGGTAGCTAGCTGTCCATCTTAGAGAGGGTATCAAGGGTGGCCTTGGCAAAGCTGCTGAGGGTGGCAGTGCAGCCCCTGGCTGATTTGTTACCTGCCATTATCAGTAGCTTCTTGGGCACAGGAACTGAAACAGTGTCAGTGCCTCTGGAGGCAGGGATGAGACACACCAACACAGAGCCACATTGGCCTGTTACCTTGCACGGAACAGTATGGGGCTGGCCCGTCCATATAACCATTCCTTGCTGTAAAGGATGCAGAGGATGTCAGTATCTGATGTTTCCAAACTATTGTCAGTCACTCTAGATGGTCACCGCCTAGTCCCACTTAAAAATAAATGAATACAATAAACGGGACTCTGAAGATGTCAAAGGACGTACTTCCTTCTACTGGGTTTTAAATTCTTTCCCAGATTTCCCTGTCTCCTCTCTGTGTTGGATATTCACTTATTTCTAGCAACACATAGTAAGTAATACATTTCAAGTCTTGATCTTTTTTTTTCTGGGGGTGAGGGGGTAGAGCGTGGGGGATAAATCCTAGCCCTAGTTTAAAATGTTTTAATTCAGTTTTTCTATACCACATTTTGAAATTTTAAAATAAAGGAAAGAGAAGATACTGTTTCACTCAGATCCATCCAGAGCACACAGCGCTTGTGTGCCTTTTAAACTTTTTCTCTTTCTACTAAAGTTTTTTTTTTTTTGATAAGTTATTGATCTGCAGCAGCTGATATTGATGTTTCAGATACACATACAGGAAAAAGGGAGACCTTGTCCAAACTGGGCAGATCTATTTTTTTTTCCTTTCCTTTTAGCTTTCCTTTGTATTGAGAGGAAATCAGTCACTGATAGCCAGACAGTGCCAGCCCATTACATATTTAAAGACTACGTTTAAGTAAAGAGGTTTCTTTGGCATCTCTGTGAGCAGGAATAAGGGCTACTGCACCAATACTGGCTTAACTAACCGCGCTACCTACCCGGCACCTCTGCTCTGGCCTCCTCAGTTCCCCAGACATTTTCTGTTCAAGCATCCTTCCGTTTCTATGCCTGTTTCAGCCTTACCTCCACGTTCTTCCACACCTTCTCTGCAGACAGCCCCTGTAAAACGGGGTGCGGGGAGGGATCCTGGACCCACCTCCTCCTCAGCACTGTCTAGATTCAGATCCTTATGAGTACATAGAGGTTTTTGCTAAAAGAATTAACAGAGCTCAGGAGGCAGAGACAGGCACATCTCTGAGTTCAAGGCCAGCCTGGTCTACAAACAACTTCTAGGACAGCCAGGAATAGACAGAGAAACCCTGTCTCAAAAAACAAACAAAAAATTAATTAATTAAGTTAAATTTTTTAAAAATAAATTCAATTTAAAGAGGTGTGCTCCATGGGGGCTGGAGAGATGGCTCAGTGGTTAAGAGCACTGACTGCTCTTCAGAAGGGCCTGAGTTCAATTCCCAACAACCACATGGTGGCTCACAACCACCTGTAATGAGATTTGACGCCCTCTTCTAGTGTGTCTAAACACAGCAACAGTGTACTTAGATATAATAACAAATAAATCTTAAAAAAAAAAAAAAAAGAGGGGTGCTCCAACAATAAATTTTGAATAGTATTGAAGTCAGAAGCTAATAAGGCCGTCTCCTTAAGCAAAAAAGAACCCCTGGATGAGGAAGATTCAGAGGAAGCTAATGATTTTTGCTACTGAGCAAAACATTTTTGAAATGTTTTCATCTATGCGACCAGAATTCATAAAAATATATCCTAAGGATAATTTTTAACTCAAGTTTTTGGACAAACTTAAGAATTCCTCTTGCTGAGCTGTAAGATAAAATACTGCTTGCTGCTGCTCAAACTGCAGGTCTTTTTATACTGGTCTTAAAAACAGCTCTCTCCACCCTCCCTGCTCCGCAACAAAAGTTAGCTCTGCTGCTAAATACATTTAGGAACTGTGTCATCTTTTTTTGTCCCACCTCTTTGAAGATTTTAGAAAGGCTCCTGCTGTTTAACTATGCTTAACCTAAATTTCCTAACTCAGAAATCTTTTTAAAATATCTATCTATATTTTATAAACTGCACAATGAAGAATCTTATTTTAAAGCCATCCAGGCAATTCTTGCACGATTTTAAATTGCTTTTTAAAAGTGTTTATTAGCCATGCAGATCTCGGATGAACCTGTTTTTAGAATCAGTTGATGTAACCAGCAGTGTGCATCACACATTCTGAAATACCACCTTCCCTTCTGCCTTTGTAAGCAGAGCAACCCCTCTTTAGTTCAAGACAGCAATTGCCCAGTCAGCTAGAAACATCCATCTAACTTAGATCTCACTGTGGACGGGTACCCAAGCTTCAGCAAATGGGGCCTACACAAAAATAACTGGGCTATAAAACACTGGAGAGGCATTTCAAGTCCTACTTGTACTTGGGCATCCACTCTTTGTTTGTGTCCTTTTATCTGGCCTGGAACACAATCATAAGTGCTCCCGGGTTGTAGCTAGTAAGAGACTGAAAAACACACTCAGAAGACAGAAAGAGTAGCAATTCAGAAGCAGCTTGGGACGGAGGCAGCCCTTCTGGGTGGTCCAGGGCTTCACAGATTTCTTTGTTTCAGGAAAGCAAGCTTCTCCCTTACTTAATCCATTGTCAACTTTCCTTTTGAATATTTTAATATATTTTGACACTGCATTTCACATGCCCGAGGCCAGTCTCAAACTCTGTAGCAGAGGATGGCCTCTAGCTCCCAAGGTTCTTGCTGAAATAGCAGACGTGGGCCACCACAGCCAAAAACTTTTCTTTTACTTTTAACCAAGCAAATTCTCAACATGAGTCACATTTGTAATAGCATTTCACATAATTTTTGTCTTGCAATAAGACAATCACTTTAACTTTTTAAAATTGATTTTTTTTTATTTTTTAAATTTTATGTGTATGGATGTTTTATGTATACGGATGTTATGCGTATGGATGGATGCCTGGTTAAATGTCTGCACCACATGCATTCCTGCTACCAGAGGAGGCCAAAAGAGGGCTTCAGATCTCCTGGATTTAGAGCTATGATGTGGGTGCTGGACAGAAACCTCTGCAAGAGCATCCATTGATGCTGTTAACCACTGAGCCATCTCTCCAGGTCCTTGCCACTCCTCATCCATCTCATTATTTTATGATGGGTGAATCGACAAAAATGCATGACTTACAAATCTCAGAAATGTTATGCTGCATTTTTAGAACACTAATTAGAACTAAATGTACAATCTGCAGTAATTTGTCAAAACCTAAATACTGATTGGGGTTTCTAAAAACATCCACTTTGTTTTTTTAACAGTTGCTTCCTACAAATTGTGTGGTAGTAAACTTTGTATATAAGTTACATAAATAAAAGCAATTTTGGGGAGTGAGAATTTTAGTCACCCTTTGTTAAAAATATATAATATTCAGTTATATATAATATATATATATATAACTTCAGTCAACCACCATAATCTTGGAATGGAATGCCAGCATCCTGATCAATAACTCTAAATTCTACTCTGATCTCTTTGCTTGAGGACAAATCCAACTTCCTCCTTCTTCCTAACTGGCCCAGAGAACGCTGGGAAAGGCATAGCCCTTCCCCACACAGCAAAATGAAGGAAGCTATAGCTCATTACGTACTATCATCTTGAAGGCACTGTTATTTTTCGTCTTCTTTAGACAGAGATTGCGGACTGGGAAGGGAGATGAAGTGAACGGGAGGGAGATAACCCAGACACTCTCAAGAGTCTATTGAAGATGGCTGCTTTGCTGTCATTACAAATTGACCTGCAATTTTCAAAGGTAACTGGGGAGTTGAAATTTTCAGCTGAAGAAAAAAAAAAATGATGAGAGAGACTCCAGGCTCATCCAGCAAGTCTCACCTGATTGAAAAGGAGCCAAAAAAAAAAAAAAATCAAGCTCAATTCTGGAAATCTCCATGAGATTATTTCTTCATACTTACAGTGGACTCTTGTTGAACTGCACAACCATGCCAGTTAAAAACCTTCTAAATAACCTTCTATGAGGAGAACACTATCAAAGGATAATACATGAGGTAAATTAGGAAAGTGCCTCAGAGCTTTGCATGAAAAAAAAAAATCTCCTTTAGGGTGGTGCATGCCTAAAATAGAGCCAGAGTAATTCACGGGATTATCAAACTTGGTGTAATTGTGACTAATTAGTGCATCAGACCATCCGAAGACACCAAAAACATTATATGGCTAAAATATGTTACTTTGAGAGAATTACCACAAAATAGAAAATACAGACCAACTATTGAGAAAAAAGAAATTCTGTATTCAAGTAACAGCCAAGGGGGCCTCAGGATCCTAAGGCTTAAACAAAGTGTGGTAGTTTAAGCTTAGTAAAACAGGCAGAACCATGCTTAAATCTCTGTCCTATCCACGACGCTACCTTTGAGATCTAACCACGTTTTTACATAACCTACCTATGCCACAGACTCCTCCGTGGATTGAAT
Source organism: Montemys delectorum (assembly GCA_019843815.1). NCBI lineage: Eukaryota > Metazoa > Chordata > Mammalia > Rodentia > Muridae > Montemys > Montemys delectorum. The sequence goes on from JADRCD010238753.1 coordinate 11,575, forward strand.
GGTCGATAGCTCAAGGTTGTTTGAAAAGATTAAATACAATAATATATGTGGAATACTTATTATGGAGCCTGGTTAAAGTCCCTGATCAATAATTCTTCATGGGTGTTCATTAGAACAGGAGTCTCTGCAACTGCATTGAAAACCTTCCCAGGGATCAGTGAAGCACTGAGTCAACAAATAAAGGCCAGAAGAAATACTAATACTATTGTCTTGATTTGGGTTTCTACGGTTATAATGCAACACTATAACCAAAAAGCACGTTGGGGAGGAAGGGGTGCATTTGGCTTATACTTCCATATGCCTGCTCATCTTCAAAGGAAGGTAGAACAGGAATTCAGGTAGGGTAGGAATCTGGAGGCAGAAGCTGATGCAGAGACCATGGAAGTTAGTTGCATAGTTGCTTGCTCCTCAAGGCTTGCCCAGCCTGCTCTCTTATAGAATGCAGGATTAGCAGCCCAGGGATAGCACCAGCTAGCATGAGCCAGGCCCTCTCCCATCAAATGCTAATTAAGAAAATGCCTTACAGCTGAATCTGATGGAGGCATTTTCTCAATTGAAGTTTCCTCCTCTCCAGTGAACTCTAGTGTGTGTCATGTTGACATAAAACCAGCCAGGACAGGTATGTTCTGGCATGACTCAACACTGGGAACCGGGAATACATAGGGCATGCTTTGGAGTTAGTAATCCCTTGTGAGCTAACAGTAGTTTTTCACTTTTAAAAAATGAATAACAAAGCAAAGGCCATGGGCAGAAAACTTACAAATTAGGAGAAAAAAAAAAAAAACTAGAAAGCAAACCCATTGGAAAATATTCAAAGCATGCAGATTTAGAAACAGTGGTAGAAAGGCTGGCTCAAGATGGTGGATTAAGTCACATTCTAATTAACTAATTCCCTTAACTCCAAACCCCAAAGATTACTGGACTGACATAAAGGTGTCATCGGCGCCTGGAAATGTTTTGAAAATCTTAAACTCTGAAGATCTTATCAAAGGGGAAAAAAAGCCAAAAGAATGTGCAGAAAAACACTATTACAGCCAGACATGCTGGCTACTCAGGAGGCTGTGCCACAGAACAGCTGGAGGAGGTGGGTCAATCGAGCCAGAAGATCCCCAGGGGGTTGTTATCAATGGGTTTGAAAAGTCCCCTGCAGGTTCCTGTGTTCAATTTTTGGCCTCAAGCTGGTGGTGCCATCTGAGGACAGTCTACAAACTTTGCATGAGGCTTAGTTAGAAGTAGGGCATTGTTCCACCTTGGGTCCCTTACAAACTCCTCCCGCATATGAGCCTGGAAATGTGTAGAGCCAAATTGACCATACACTCTGATTCAATAAGCCAAAGCTAAACCCTTCATTTCCCTTGAAGTGGTTTATGTCATAAGTACTGTCAGAGGAAGACAAAAGCTAATTAATATGGTAACAGAGGTATCCCAGAATCTCACTAGCTCAATGTGACAAATGTTATCTCCCCCACTTGCCTCACATGCAGGAAGATGAGGGAGGTTGTTGTATATCACCTCCCCCCACTGAAGAGCATTCTGCCATGTTCCACTATGAATCTCAGTATTCCCCTGGCCTGCACAAAAAAAGTAAACAACAGGACCACTCTGAGTCTGCTGTGAGTGGGACCCAGTTTGGAGCTATCTCCTTCAGAGCTCCCTTGGAGCATACCATTGATATAAAAGTCTAGCATCTGAGACAGCCTAGGGTCATCAGGGTCATCCATATCAGGAAAGTCAAGCCATGGTCCTACATGGTTCATGGCCACTAAAAACCCCACACTGAAATCTTCAAAGCTCCCTTCCATTACTTAAGAACAAGCACTCTAAGGCTGAAGTGTGGCCCAGGCAGGACACCTCAGGGCAGGACTGACTCCTGGTAGGTTTCTATTTCATTTCTTCACTTCAAGGTACTCTGTGTAAATTTATACTTTGATTAAACTTGGGAATTTTTAGAACTTCTTTTTTTCATATGTTATACATGTAGTTTAGATTGCAGAGTGTTACCCAGGGTGGAAAGCGCTGTTTAAGACTACTGAGGCCTCAAGGACATGTTTTCCTTTTCTTCTTCCTTTCTTCCTTCCTTCCTTCCTTCCTTCCTTCCTTCCTTTCTTTCTTTCTTTTTTTTGG